>JASDQU010307633.1:200326-243100 GCA_032191745.1 Picea mariana
CAAGAAGGAATATTTTATTGGAGAACTTTCTATTTATGGAAAGTGGTTAACCCTAAAATAAGAAAAATAGGTTAAGTGACCTAGAAATGGGTTAAGTGACCTAGAGGATGAAAGTATAAATAATATAGCAATGGTCTCTTGTAAATCATCCTTTTTGTGGATCAATGGAGAGCTTGTTATGAGAATATCTTTTGGAGTATTGATGGAGAGCTTCGTGTGAGAGATTCTTGAGCATTTTTGGTGTGGAACACTTGAGAATATTGAAGATATATAGGTGACTGAGGTAACCAAAGGACATATAAGCCTAATTTCATAGGGAAGGTGAAGAAAAGAGGGTCGGAATTCAAGGGAGGATAAATTGTTTTCATGATGCTTTCTAAGGTGTGTTATTTACAAGTCATCTCACCATTTTCGCAATAAAGTTTTTTCTATAATGATTCAGACCGTGATATTGATATGCCATTGAGGAAACTTATCCAAGTATCTGTGGTAAAAAATTTAGCTTGTGGGTCATTACATTTTTGGAGATACACTCTGTGGAAAATAGGGTTTGTGGCTAGTCCATAAACTAGTCTAAAAAAGGTGTTTCGGGTAAAAACGTCATAACTTCTTCATAACAGATCCACATTTAGTGAGACAAATTGTGTTGGTTATTCAACAAATATTTTATGCAGGGCACCCTCTACAAGTTCGCTCTCTAGAATAAGCCAGAATTCAGCAAGGTATGCCATTTTTTCTATAACTCCTTTTCTGAGAGGTTCCAAGTAGTGACACCTAGAGGAATTGCATAAAACATTGTGTATAAGTTTCAGATATTTATTCATTACAGGTACAAAGTTATGATTATTTCAATTTGGGGTTGTTGACTAATCCAAACCTAGTCATGGTTGAGACAAGCAGTTGATGATTTGGCACATACATGAGGTGTATAGTTGATGATGTTGGTACATATTGATGAGTCATTGTTGATGAGTGGTTGACACATTATTGGTATATACTTGGTACATGGTTGGATGCACTTTTTTATGGTACAGGTTGATTACTGGTTGTTTGGCACAGGTTGGTGCATGGTTGATGCACTTTTTTATGGTACAGATTGATATTTGTTGAGGATTGTTGCCTAATCTTAGTTGGTGCTAAGGGTGTAAGCTGAGTCTTGCATTATAGAGCTGGTGTGCTTGTAGAATTGTACTCTATTTAGTTGTTGCTGAAAAACCCCAAGGATTGTAGTCCGTAATAAAAAGAAAATTGTACATACATCTTGTGTTCTTTGTTTTCCTTGTGGTGATGACTTGTTGATGATATATTGTTGATATATGTTGCTGACATGTGTTGACATTTAACTAGTCATAAATGACGACAATGATTAATTAGTTAATGGTGATTGTTAACTAAGGAGTTTTGGGGAAAAGAGCCCTACACTGTTCACCCCCCGCCCCCCCCTCTCAGTGTAGTTGGTGTGTCCAACACAAAAAACTACATCTCATGTTCCTTCTTAACTTCACTCAAGAGTTTCTTCCCACTCATGAGAAGTATTCTCATGCTGGCTTCTTCCTGCACTTTCTTCTCCTCAATTGGAAGCAACATATGTGTCCTACCATTTTTTTCCAAGGTATAAGTGTTTCTTCTCCCATCATGAATGACATTCCTGCCATACTATCGTGGCATTCCCAACAAAACATGACATACATCCATGGGAATCACATCACACAAAATTTCATCTCTATATCATCCTATTTTAAATTCAACCAGGCATTGTTTATTTATCCTTACCTGATGACCTTTATGCAACCATGAGACTTTATACGACATCGGGTGTGCAGTCGTCTCCAGCTCCAATTTCTCCACCATCTCTATGGATACTAAGTTATCAGTGCTCCCACTATCAATTATCACCTTGAAAACTCTATTTTTAGTCTTGCAAGCTATCCTGAACAAACTGTTCCTCTGCAATGTCTTTTCAACCTCTGGCTCTAGTTTTAAGAGAACCTTATTCATCATCAAAGATCTCCCATCTTTTGCACCTTTCGCTTCAACATCTCGCTTCTGCGCTTTTGAAATGTGAGCTTCACCTCCTTCTTTATTTCTCTCGGGGCATTCTGAATACATGTGTCCTACCTTTCCATAGGCATAACACTTTACCTCTCCTTCTCTAACTCTTCCTCTTCCTCTAGGAAAAGAGTTTCTACCACCACTTTGTCTTCCTCGAGAACTTCCTCTTATTTTAGAGTGACTGTGTGGTTTCTCATCTTCACCTTTGGGCTTCTGTGCCTTGTCATGGGTATTTCCTTTGCCTCTGTTTAAACATCTACCTTTGCTCTGTTGACTCTTCTTTCTGGCCAACTTCCCCTCTACTTTTAGTGCAATCTTCTATGCATCCTCCACTGTCCTTACTATCATCATGTTGATTTCATCCTGGATTTCATATCAGGTCGTTGATGTATCCAACAACTTTTTCCTCATCTCTCTCTCTTTGCCCAGCCTTGATGTTCAATTTGTAGAACTCCTCTATGTACTCCTTGACTTTCATTCCTTTCTGTCTCGGGTTTTGCAGTCTCCTAAATAGATTTATCTGGTAGTCCTTGGGTATGAATTTATCCTTTAGCTTGGCTACCATTTGATCCCATATCTTAATCTTTTGTTTTCCATTGCTTCTCCTGTCAGCTTGCAGTACATATCACCACAGTGTTTCATGTCCTTTCAACCTGGTGATAGCATGTTTCACCTTTTTCTCCTCATTGACATATTCACAGTCGAAATACTTTTCCATTTCTTGTATCCAATCAAGCAATTATTTGATGTCCAAATTACCCTCATACATTGGGATGTCTATATTTTCTCTAGCTCCCAACTTTACAACTTCTTTTAGAAAGCACTCTTCCACAACATCCTCTGCTACAGCTTCTTCAAATTCCACTTCTTCATTCTCTGCATCACTGACATCTCCAACATCAGGTGCTCTCCTTTGCGTTGTTTACATGGAATCCATACTTGCTCTGAGTTCTCTTACCTCCCTTTCCATAGCTCTATTTTCTACATGTTGCTCCACATGTATCCTAGGCGGCATTGTGTTGATGTATCTGATACCACTCCGTGATATCAACCTACTTCTTTGTCTCCTTTTCCTACAGAAATCAATTATGTTATCTCTGATACCACTTCTGACGAAACCCCCCTTCCCTCCTGGGGATTCTACGACCTCTCGGTCTTGGATCTTCAATCACCTGAGCCAAATCATCTCTTCAGGCCTTCAACAAAACTTGAACAATCAATACATACACACAGGTCCCCTTGATTTCACCTACAAGTTTGTACTACTTGCAACTCTGCTTTCTAGCACTTGGCGACACTGAGTCATGAGTACTAGTCTCGTGGAAGATTCTTCCCTTGATGTGACCATGGGTTGTGACCCCAAGCCAACCTTTTCATAACTTCAGCTTCAGTGATATTTTAACCTCTCCCTATGTTTCCTACTGAAACACATTTCTCCTAATCCACAGATCTCCACCACATGTCTCCCTGGATCTGACAGTCCAGTTGTACTTCAGGTTTTGTGACTTCGCGAAATTTCACTTATCCCAAACACCACTTCTCCGGACCTCTAACTCCCAGATTCTCTAATCCAGTTCCACGTTTCCCCTCCCAACCAATGGTTAATATTATCCTCTTTATTTCATGACTTTGGTGACCCCACTTCTCAACACTTCGAAATGATCTGAATTATGAAATGTCGAAACACCTCGTGACTAGCCTCTGTGCAAATTTTCCCATATCTGACAGTTTGGAACGATCCCAATCCCTCCTGGATGGATCTCACTCATTAAAATTGGGAAACCTTAAGAGACTCCTCCCTTTGAATATTTAATGTTGTTCTTCTTCCTGAACTTGTTCTTTCTTAAACTTTTTCCTCATTAGAATGCTCTCTTCGACACTTAGTAAAATTTCATCTTGTGCACGCCTTGTAAGAGGTCCTCCTCCACTACTTAACTTCTCTCTGGAAAACCTTCACTACTCCTCCTAAGCTTCTGATTCAGAAGACTCTGTCACGCACTCCTTGCAGATGAACTTCCTTCAATCTTGAGTCTTGAAGGATGATTGTGCACTCCTTGCAACAGTTCTTCCATGCTCTATTGTTCCCTCTGAACAATATGAAATTGAGCGAGGTTCTTCCTATACACACTTTCAAACTATCTCTATTGAACTTTCTAAATCAAACTGGACTCAGTCACGCACACCTTGCGGACACTATGCACTCCTTACACACATAATTTTTGTGTTATCTCTTCTGAGCTCGTGAGTCGAAACAGACTCTATCAACACACTCATTGCGGACACTATGCACACTTGCACTTTATCGTAGAAGATAAACACTTAAAACTTATTTAAATATTCATAGATTCATAAATTAAACCATGTAAATGCATACACAAACACAAGAACAAGAAATAACAAAGAATTGTAAATAACAGAAAGTCCACCATTCATTCATTCAGATGGATGCAGCAACACTAGACATTTGGGACAATGCTCCTCTATTATATTCATTCAACTGAAATATACATTTGTTCAAATATTGCTTCTCGGTGGCTCTCAACTCTCAACAACAATGGCAACAACTCTCAATAACTAGAGTGCCAACAACTTCAACTATCAAATATCAGCAACGTCTTCTAGGAAACAATACAAATCTTTATACAAGAGGGGATCTTTGACCTCTTCCCTCCAACTACTCTAGAGCTATCCTATCAAATTAAAATCGATCAACTACTAGAATTTATTACAATAAATATTTGTGACAGAAAGATAAGATCGAACACATCGAATATATATTGCACTCAACTTCATTAAAATAAATTATATTCTCTGATGTCCTCATGAATTCATCCAGCTCCATAGCATTAAAGATGTTCTTTAATTACAATTCCTTTCAAAATATTTGTGTGATACGCCTTCTTCAAAATTTAAAATTCTTCAAAATGCGCGTTGGGTGCTTAGCTGTCCTCCACTCATGCTTTGTTGGCGATTATCCTGCATCACCCTCATACTTCTCTCAAGAATTCATGAATCTAACAAGTTAACCAGTGGAAACAAACATAAATATTCCATTTTACTCAGGAATTCATCCATTCCTTACACACATTCACATTTCCCATTTTAACCATAAAACAATAGATTTACATTACTAAATTTACACCAAAAATATTTAGTTGAAACACTTATCTGTTTAGTGAATATCGGCAACCAACTGACTAAAATAGGATGCATTTCCTCCCAAACTTAGGTTGTGATGAAGATTTCCATCCTACAACATGCCACCCCTGTGCTAATCCATGATATCATAAGGTGGTTGATTCATATAGTTCTAATATTGTAAAATTATCTAGGAAGGTTGATCTCCTTCCTCCATTGGCAAAAACATAACTTTCCCTCTTCCCACTCAGCTCAGAACTTCCACAGGTTTATCAGGTACCCTCCCAACTAGATTTCCTCTACACAAGGGATTGCCTTCTCTGTTATACAGTCCCTTGATGACCTCCCCTTACCAATGTTGTTTTATTTCTAGTAATTACTAAGTTGCATTCCTCTATTGCTCGAGTGTGGATCTGGTTCGTCTTTGTTCTAGGGTAACCATTAATATTTTAGACAAGCTTTCTATTTTCTTCAAGAACAACTTTCCAATTTCTTCTACTTAGATCTATGCAAGTGAAAACCTCTATTGATTACACCATCTATTTGTGAGTCTGTGACTCACTTCCTCTTCCTCGGGTTATTCTCCTTGGGTCAACTCTAATCGTGTCTCCTCACTTGTTGTTGTGAGCTATTCTCCTCGTGTTCTCGTCATTATCTTCTTCTACATGTATCAAGTATCTACTTCCCTCTTCTCCTTCTTTTGTTGCGCATCTAGGTGATTTTTTCCACCTTTGGTCTCTTCTTCCACCCAATGCCTGGGATTCCCATGGCTTATGTCGGGCATTACCTCCAGTCAGGGATTCAAATTCGAAGGGGCAATCCAAAGGATGTAATTCTATCAGGTTTTCTAGTTGTCACCCTTTTCTCTTCAAGAGATCAGGTCTGTTAGTAGTTATAACTACTTCAACCACCAATATTTCCCTCCATAACAGATCATGTGGCTCTGGGAATTGTAGGTACACTAGCAGGAGATGCATTGATTATTTTAAAATGGAATTTTGGATGTTGGATGAGATTCCTAATTTATTCATAGAAAATTCTCCATTCCATATCAACATTCCACCTCACCATTCCAACTTCTAATATCATGGTCAGTAATTTAATGATTTTCCCTCACAATCAACTATCCGATGTTTTCCATTAATCAAAACATAATTACAAGATTCATAATAAAATTATATTAAGTCTTAGCATAATTATAGTCATGGGGGGGAACAAGAAGTTACATGCATAGCTTCAATTTTCTTAGGATCAGCCTATACACCATCCTTACTGACAATATGACCCAGGTACTCCAATTCCTAGGCTCCAAAGAAACATTTAGATTGTTTTGGGGGAGAGTTGGTGTTGAGAGAGTAGATGGAGAACGTGATCCACATGGGTGATATGGGATGTCCAATTTTTAATATAGATGAGAATATCATCAAAGAGAACTAAGACAAAATTATGGAAAAAAGGACGAAGGAAGTGATTCATGAGACTTTGAAAATTGGAGGGAGAATTACACAGGATAAAGGGCATTACCAAGAACTCATAGTGATCCTCATGAGTTATAAAATCATTCTTGAGAATTTCTTCCTCTTTCATACATATCTGGTGGTAGCCAAAATAGAGATCACGTTTAGTAAAGTACTGAGAACCACTCAATTCATCCAATAGATCATCAATGATAGGAATCATAAATTTTTCTTTGATGGTGAGTTTGTTGAGGGCACAAAATTCTAGACACATGCACCAAGTTCCTTATTTCTTGAGTATCATGACCACATGAGAATAATAGGGGCTGGTACTAGGACATATAACACCTGCGTCGAGAAATTCTTGAACAATTTTCTCAAATTCATTATTCCAGGAAAAGAGATGACGATAAGAGAGAACATTGGGAGGAAGACTTATTGGGACTAGAGGAATGGAATGATCATGAACACCATGGGAAGGGGGAAATCCATGGGGAGTGGAAAAAACATCTTAGAGATTGGAGAGGATATATTGGAGGTCAGGATGCATAGAGGGTGTCTCAAGTGATTGAATGGAATGGAGTTGGGAAATAATTCACAAATGACCTTTTTTGAGGATATTTTCCATTCGATGGGAATTGATGATCTCATGGGATCCTACATTGATGCCTTGGAACTTATATTGTTTTCCCTCATGTTGAAATTGCATGGTTAATTCCTGAAAGTCCATGAGGATGTGGCTAAGAGTGTGTAACCATTCCAAACCAATAAAAATGCCACAACCTCCCACGTCGATAGAAAACATATGAGATTTCAAGTTGTACTAATCAATTTGGAGAAACACATTTTCACAACACCCCCCACATTTCATGGAACCTCAATTATCGATCATGATTTGAAAATTGTTAACTGCACGGATATATCAATGGGTTTCTTGGGAAATGTGAATATGAATAAAATTATGAGTTCTTCCACTATCAATTAGTATGATGACCTTCCAATGCTTAATGTATCCAATTAACTTGAGGGTTTGGGGAGTAGATAAGTCTGTGAGGGAATTCAATGAAATGACCAGTTTGACTTCTAGTGGATCAAAGGGTGGAGTAATATCAGTTGGCTCTGGTAGCTCTCCCATAGGGGAAACCTCTACTCCTTTGTCAGAAACATCCTTAGAGATGGCCGTAAAAATTTTATGTTCCTTACACTTGTGCCCCAAAAAATATTTGTCATCACAATTATAGGAAAGGCTCTTGAGTTGGTGTTCAACATTTTTTCTTGGGTCAATTTCTAGATCTTTGGTGGAGTGGAAGGAGGGGCGAAATTGGAGTGTTTAGGGAAAGGAATAAAAGAGGGTTTTTTTGTTTAGGAGGAGATAACCTATTGTGATTCCTTAGCTCTTTTATTATCTTCCACCCAAGTTTGGGGGTGAGCCATTAGGATGTGGGAATTGTTGATGCCCAAAAGTGCAACATAGGTACATGCTTAAAAATGGTTGCAACACCTTATTATTTAATTATATTTAATAATATACTAATAGGTGGGACCCCTTGGGTGATTTGGGTGACTGATGAAGAGATGACACTTATGATTTATGTGCTTATGATTTGGATGAGATACGAGCTCTACCTTTTATTTTCTTAAAATCGTTGTCAAAATAATTGATTACAAGATGTTATGGGCAAGGTGACTAAAGAGGAAATGGTGTTGTCTTAATTATCTCTCACAAGTATTACTATGCTACATTTAATTTGACGAAGAATTTACACTCCAGTTTTCAATTTACATATGGTATGTGATATGGTGATTACCTTGATTTCATGCTACAAGGGTTGCGCACATTGTTTAAATTGGAAGTCTAAAGGTTGGGACATAGTATCCCTAGCAAGTTTTTGATGTATGTTACATTGTGGTCTTGACAAAGGTTGGAGCATTGTAAGTTGAAACGTTGGTAAACTATGGTGTATTTGACTTGCATTAAATTGATTTAAAGTTAGTGGTTGATGAGTTGTATGTTTAGCTTGCTTGTACTAGCTATGGATGAATGTGTAAGTGTAGATACAATGTGCAGTAAATGCACGTCGCTCTAACCTACCTCGAGCCAGCCACCCTAGCCATTTCACATTTGGTCTTTTTTTGGTTGTTGTTACTCCACTTTGTTCATCTATGGAAGAGGTATACAAACTTGGTCGATTCTCCTTGGAAATTTTTACACACACGTATGAAGTTTCTTGATGCTCCGTCCATGAATTTTTTCGCTCCGCTCTTTAATTAAGTCAAAAGTTTGCTCTTGAGTTTGTTCATTGTCTATGCATTTCCAAGTTAACGATTATGGATTTCCGATTGTATATGGATGGTGGTTGAAGATTGGCCTCTGTGGTGTTTTTATGTGAATTATTTATAGTTAAAAAATGGTGTGGATTATCCCCTACTATTGGTAAAAAGATACTTGCTCCATTGCTTTTCTTGTGAAAAAGAAGGTATTGTTGGGAAGTTTTCGGGCCTTCCTTCCTTCTAGTTTTGTTTTGTGGTTCCTCTATGTCTGATAAGAATGGTACCACTATTGAAATCTCTTGGGTTATTTAGACTCTGCATGTCGTTTAATTGTGTGGCTTTCATGGCTATCATACATGTGCCCTTGTATAAGCTCTGTAAATGAGACTGTGGGAATTGTTGGTGGTGTTAGACTATTGAAGGTACCTCTTTGGCCAAACCCTCGAACCATTGGTTAGATCGTCCTATTATACCACATCCTTATTGATGATTTTATATCGAACATTGTATTTGAAAAACATCGTGAAGGTCACAAACACAAAATTTAATAAAGATGTTTTCGTGCTCTTTTTAGTCATGGGTTTTGTCCATTTGTTATTGTGCAATGATAGAAATAATTCCAAGATTTAAAAAAAAAAAAGAATGTTAAAAGGAGATAGGGTATGTCCTGTGGAAATATTTGGGTGATGATAGCATTGCAAAGCCATTTTTTTAAAGGATACGACTTGTTGTGTGTTGTTTCCATATGAAAAAAAAATACCTCTGTGAATGAATTTTATACACATTATTCTTGCAAACCAAAATGAAAGAGAAATTTGGAAGCATGGTTATTTGAATTTTCAGTTGAAATAGTGTTATACACAGGGATCCCATTTGTGGCCACTTTGTGGAACCCTGTAATGATTTAAAAGGTACTAGTGTTAATATTATGGACCATAGTATGTCCATTCCTCGACTGTTGGTTGTGATTTTTGTGATTTTTGTGATGTTATGTCTCCTCGAACCTATTGTGCGCAAGATGTGTTATTACTGTTGAATTTTTATTGGGAAATAAATTATGAAATGATTATTGTGCAATGCAATTTCTAAATTCAAATGAGCAGTCTTGAAGTGAAACCCCAGTTCTGGAATTTTGGAAACAGAGTGTTGAATTTCAGTTTTGAAATAGTAAAGGGTTTTGAATTTTAGTTGACATTGAAGATGGAATTGTTTGATATATTAGAAAATTATCCATGAGAGTCCCTTCCATTATACCATTTTCCACAAAATACACTCCCCTCATTATCCCAAATGCACTTGTTCACTCCTTGCTATGTGATATTAATTTTTAAGAAAGGCCAATATGGAAATAAAGAGGAAATGATGTGGAAGTTGATTGATAATTGGTATTATGGGATATGTTTGGATACACAGTTGATTGTTTTTATTGATTGTTAAATAGTATTCATAAATACTTCTCCCTCCATGATATCACTTTACGCTAAATACAAGCCCTCCATACTCCCATTGACCGTATCAATTCCTTGTTTGTGTGGCAATTAATAAATGGAATTTTTATGGATGGATTGCATGTGTCTCGTAGTAAATTATAGAGCCAACTCTTGATTTATTTAAGTAGAGTTTCATGTATGGGTTATTAATAACTTCATGAATGATTAATTCTTTCTACGGGATGATTTTTTTCAGCAAGAGAAGTAATGTCCAAAATAACAGAGGCAAGGGTAACTGGAATCGAGGCCATAGGAGGCCTCAATTTTCTAATCACTTTGATGTTGATCCACAAGAGTTGAACTAGTTGTTTCAATATGGGTTCTTTGATATGGTTGGCCATGGGATATTTCATCCTCGACCTGAAAGGCCCCCTTTTCAAAAACCTTAGAATTGTCTCGGCATTCTTATTCCCCCACATGTGTCGATGCAACCCGAACCTCTCACAAACGACAGTTGGAAATAAATTGTCAATGAGCCTACTTCTCAACGTCGTGGTTGGCCCACTGTCTCATTTCCATTACCACCACCACCACCTCCAATTAATCCTAATGCACAAATTTTCCATGTTGTTTCACCAGTGCAGTCTTCACATGCTAGCAAGAGACTGAAAACTAACATCCCGCAACATGTGCTAGATAACGGAAAAGAAGCGGCTTCCCCCTCAAATCCATCCACAAAGTCTTCTCAATTTTTGTCTTCACATCTCCACCTAAAATATTATTTCTCCCATGTAATCAATGAGATATAGCCCCAAGGGTATAACCAACCAAGGGCTACCCCAGAAAAGTCAAGAGGAGAGAGGAGTGAGAAGAGGAAATATGCCTCACACAACAGCAAATATCGATTTTAAATGTTTTTTTTTTATGATATTCAGTGATGAAGACAATGTTTAATGATTTTCAACATATTTTGGACAACAAGCTTTATTTTGTATATTTTTGTGGATAAGATGGATATATTATTTTTGGGGGATATGGTCTTAAATTTTGTTGATATTTAGATATTCAACTTAAATGATATCCATGGGAGCTACAAGGGTGTTATATGATCCAAATGATTAATTTTGTATTTTATATTTGATGATTGGAAAAGAGAATGATGGGAGTCACAAGGGGTCCCACCTATTTAGTTATAATTAATTAAACCCTTATTTATATATTATTATTAATTATTTCTTCACAAACTAATTAGTTAAGTTAATTTGAATTAAATAAAGAAAGTAGTTGAACTACCTCAACTTATTGGGAAAGAATAAAGTTTCAATGAGAGGAAGAGACAAGGGGAGAATAGAAGGGGAACTACAAAACTAAGGTTTTCTCTCTAGTTAGTGAGATAGCTTCAGTTTTCATTCATTTCTGAGTTTACTTGAAAGCCTAATCATATTGATGACAATAGGGTCTTAATGAAGGCAACGAGATTCAAAACTGAATCATACTTTTCAATAGCTTGTTTTAAAGGTGTTTGATTTATCCTTGATAGTCTGTGTACTCTTGTTTGTTTATGAATTAATTTTCATAGATGATAAATAATATCTTGCAAAGTCAAGTGGAAAAATTTTGTGGCAAGTTGATCTAGATCATTAGTTTCAGTTTTATAGTTTCAGTTTTATTTCACTGTCAAGGTATTTTTTTATGGTTCCCATCGGAGACTCCTAAATCTGAATTTGGTCCATACCCTCACAGGGGTTTGTAAAAGAGAAATGCATTTTTGTATCTTAGAATGAAATAAAATTAGATTATTTTTCTGTCTCATACTTTTGTTTTCATGAATTGGTTCTACCTTTTTCTTTTGTCTCCATGTTTACTTCAATGTAAAATCTATATACATTCACCTAGCTTTGTTTGACATTTTATTTTTACATTGTTACAAATATAAATCATAATATCATCCTTGATCCTTTGTAATTGATACTTGTGGATTGAGTGAAAGTTTTGAGGCTATAAACCCTGAGTGACATTCCCAACTATATTTTCCTAGCCAGGCAAGATATGAAAATGATTGAGTAAGGTATTCCATACCTTTTCCTCAACATTTATTTGGCGACCATAATAGGGAGATATTCCATATTTCTATAGTTGATTGTATTCACGATTATATTTGAATCTTTATATTTTATTCGAATACTCTTTGATTTATTTTTCTCATGACAATACCTTCTACAAGGCATCCTAATCTTGAACACGGTCTTAAAGACCAAACTAGCATTTCCTTGACCTTATTCAATACTATTCTAGAAACTGCTAGTACCCGGGATGAGCTTGAACACTCTTGGGAAGTAGTTGAACAAGATATAAGTATTAGTGAATGTTGAGAAGACAATAAAAGGAACCTAGAAATCAGGGGCAATAGCCTCCATTTTCCTAAGTCTTTGGTATTCTTTTCCATGTCCTCGAATCCTCGCATTTCTAGAAGAAGTAGAGGATTGTCCCCTGAATCTACTCCTATCATTGAAATAGGAAGGAATAAATACATATGGTTTATCTCCTCCACACACCCCATGATACATTATGGGGTGTGTGGAGGAGATAACTGACCCCAAGAGAAATATGATCACATGCACTAGTTCTAGACATCCTCTAACAAACTAAGGCCCCATATTTCCGGTAGAAGGTACCTTATTTTTTGTTCAATTATTGGGTCTATTTTCTGCATATGGGAAAGGGGGGATGATTTCAAAGTCATTAATTGTCACATAGAAATCTAGGGTACACATGCTCAATATAATCCAATAGAAAACTATTTTGTACATAATATGGAATGAAACCACTTGGTAGATAAAGAGCCTCTAAATATAAAACCTCTCTAGAAAAATCACAACATTAGTCAAAATGGCATCTCAAAGCAACTTGGTAGGGTTTTTATTAAGGAGGAATTAATCATGAGAGTTGGTACATATAGAGATTCAACCTTGAAGGAGGCTCTATCTAATCACAACCAAATACTACTTGAATTATCCATTGGTGAAAAGAAACCCCCATCCTCATTTAAATTCAACCCACACTAAATCTCACATGAGGATTTTAGGAACTCATAAAGAAAAATTGGGTTGAAACATCATTAGAACAAGAGGAACTCGCAATGTCTATGTTAAGAACCAAATATCAAAATAACATAGGAACCTTAGAATAAGTACTCCATTTCTTGATAAAGAGATAATTTCAAATAATAAGCCTCTGCGAGGGGAAAACCTCCTTATACATTACATGAATTCACAAATACAAGATGATTCCAAATGAAAAGTTCTACTTGGTATATATAAGAGACTGGGAGGTACAATTACAACTAATGGACCCAAGCCAACATAAATAAAATAGCAATAATAATGTAATATGCCCCAATTAAGGGGTAATGTGCCACGATTCAGGGCTTAACATGCCCCTCCCCTTCAAACAAGTGTTGTACTCAACGCTTGAGTAGTTTTGGATGCTTCTATATAAAATACGCATATCCCCACGTGGAATATTCAACAGATAGTTTCTTCCACTTAATGAGATACTCTGAAATTGATATATTCCTCAACTAGCAAATTCTTGTGTCAGTGATAGCTTCAGGCTCCAATATGATTTTTCTTTCCTCGTCAAGTTCTGGAAATATAGTTTGAACTGGGATCTTGTCACCTATAACCTTATTTAAGCATGAAACATGGAAAACTAAGTGTACTCATGAAGATGTAGGCAGCTCCAATTTGTATGTCATAGTACCAATCTTTTGAAACACCTTATAAGGGTCATATTACTTCGGTGATAATTTATTATCTTTGTTATCTTGCTTGAGGGACATCTGTTTGTATGGTTGTAGTCTTAAAAACACCCAATCCCCTACTTCAAAACTTCTTTCAATATGATGTTGATATGTGTGTTGTTTCATGTGATTATGTATCATGGTCAAGTTATCCTTTAAAAGTTGGAGAACTTCTTGTTGATGCTCAATGTGATCTTCCACTGCTTGAACCTTAGATTTTTATTTTAGAGAAGAAGTGATAGGCGGTGGGTGATATCCATAAATCACCATAAATGGTGTCATTTTTGTTGCAGTATGAAAGGAAGTGTTATACCACCATTCTGCCAAGGGTAAACACTTAAACCATTTTGTTTTTTTTATCAAAAATAAAAAAACGAAGGTATCCTTCAAGACATTTTTTCACTATCTTAGTTTTTCCATCAGATTGAGGATGATAAGATGAGTTATGTGCCAATTGAGTACCCAAACAAGAAAATAATTATGTCCATAAATGTCCAGTGAAGATGGGATCTCTGTCACTTACAATAATCTTTGGGCTTCCATGTATCTTTTGAAATTCCTCCATGAATGAGGTAACAACTATATTGTCTTTGAAAGAATGAGAGAGTGCACAAAAGTGTGCATACTTGGTAATTCTATTAACAATTACCATGATGTTGGCATAGTGGTAGACCCAAGGTTCAAATATTAACAACGCACCAACAAAACCCAGACAATCGGCCCTTTTGGCAACACCTGCGAAGCAGGCGAAGTCTCGCCCAAGGTAGAAGTAGGGGGGGGTTACAACACACATGTGTCTGTAACTAGGCTGGGACATGAATCTGTGATAAGATCACTTCGCAGGATATTTTGTTAATGCTTAGGAAGTGAATATGCATTATTTTATTAGTCTCTTTAACATCACAGAGCATAATCAAAGACAGATCTAGCGCAGTAAAAACAAGTGATTATGCACCCTGAATACA
Source organism: Picea mariana (assembly GCA_032191745.1). Lineage (NCBI taxonomy): Eukaryota > Viridiplantae > Streptophyta > Pinopsida > Pinales > Pinaceae > Picea > Picea mariana. The sequence continues at coordinate 215,442 of JASDQU010307633.1, forward strand.
TAACACTTAGCATTGGGAGTCAGATATATCATTTACTTACCCTTTAACATAAGTAACGTACTTTTAGCAACAAAATATCTATTCATTAAACATCATAATCAAGCACTAAGCAAATGCATAATAGAAATAACACCGCACAAAGCAAACCATGAGACACCAGATATACATGGTTCACCCCAGGGTGGGGCTACGTCCATAAACCGCTTCGCCTCTTTATTATTTACCAAGATCTTAAATTTAGTCACTCTTGTGCACTAAGCCACAGATTCTAACTTCGCACAAGAAAGGAGATCCGTGCACTAGGCCCTAGATCATCCTTCTTTTCCTTCCAAAAATAGGTCAAATGTACAGATCCACAATCTCTATCACAGGACTTAGCACCTTCTACAAAATCACATTCAAGCACAGAGCCTCGACCATATGCATTTCTTCGCACAAAGCAACTCGAACTACTTGCACTTAGCTACTTCTACAATACATTATTCTTTATTTATATTTTACAAACCCTTACAATAAGGCCTAAACATGGGAAAACCCCATGGGATGACGTCTTATAAACCCGTTACAAAACCCTAGAGGACCCCTTACTGGGTGCACATAACCTTAAAAATAGGTGAGATCTGCGATCTCAACTCCGCCTGGGCACTCCTTCTTCAACCAGTGTGTCAAAGTCCAAAAGTGGGCCAAAACTGACCAAAGTTTCCCCAAAACTTCATCGAGGGCCAACAAGCCCCTAGCATTCACCTGTGACTTGTCCCAAGTCACTTAACTCTGGACAATGTTGCTTTGAAAGCCTCGATCTTNTATGTAAAAGGCCCTTCCAAGTGTTGTTCTACAGCTGCAACTACTTGATCAAATTGTGAACCCTAGTTTTCAATCTCCTCGAACACCTTGCAAGCTTCGTCCTGCACAGGTTGTAACTTTTGTGTTACTTCCATCACCTTACTCTAGAGGGTAGTGATCTTTTGTTGTACTATGTGCTTCTCTTGGGATCTCTTCATCCTTTCCACTATTGTGAGAAGCTTCATTTGTGTCTGTAATGAGAATGCTTGTTGATGTGCCTCCTGTAACTGAGCTTCTAACTTCTTTAACTTTGGATCCTCAGCGAGGCATTCATATGTATGGGCGCTTTTGTCACTTAACTATTTACATGTCAAGGCGAGGGATTTTATGTTTGCTACTTCATTTTTTGCAGACTCCTCCCTCTGGTCGTGCACCTCTCGTGGGGTGCTCAACATTTTTTGAGCCTCCAGTTCTATTATCCTAGCCTAAAGTTGTTGGTGGGTTTCTACGAGATTCGCTACTTGAGCTTCTACTAGCTCTTTCTCCTCATGTTCCAAGCCTAGCATAGAGCGGCATGCTTTACTTACTACTTCTTTGACCATGGCCTGCTCTGCGAGAAGCTACTCTTTTTTTTCTGTAGCTGGGATTTTTCCTCCTGAAGCTCTTCTTTCTCACTTTCATAAGTAGCTACAATTTCCTTCATTTCTCATAGCTATACTAGGGCTTTGTCTTTCTCCTTTTTCAAGGCCTATGTAGCCTTCTCCTTCTCTTCCTGAGCTCTCTGTAACTGAGATTTTCTTTCATCAGCAAGCCTTCTTAGTTGGGTTTCTCTTTCAACGGTCATTTCTCTTTATTCCCTTCGGTATGCCTTCAAACCTACCTCCAATACTTCAACCTGTCCTAGAGGTACTCCTTTAAGGTTAACCTCAAAAACCGAGTTGGGGCTAGCATGTACTACTTCATGGGTGGGAAACTTGATGCTATATTGGGGGAGGGTGATCCAAATCCATGGTTCACCCTATGGAGTCAGTTCATCCTCGGTCTATGATGAGGAAGGTGTAGATGGAATAGTAGGTACTGCACGAACCAAACGAACAATCTGTTGCACTTCCTTCAAATCCCTCTCAATATTTTCATATAATTCCACCTGTTTCTCTTTGTATCTCTGTAGCATGTCTTCAGAGGCGCCCTCCATAGCTCCATGGACCAAACTGATGTCATCATTAGTGAGAGTGGCTTCCAACTATGGATTATTGGCATGCGTCTTCTTCCTTGCTGAGGGTTTCTTTAGAGAATATTTCCTCTTTTGCGGTGTCATTGTCCCAACAGGGGGATCTTCAGGTGGAGGGGTAGTATCTTTGCCTCCTCCTTGCTCTTATTCTCCTTCATCTCCTCCTCCTTTTCCTTTTGCTTCGTATTCTCCTCCTCCTGGCGAGCCAGACCTGTTATCTCTTGAATATTTCTCTTCATCACTCTCTACATCCTAGACTTCAACCTACGTTTTCTTCTTCATCATCCCACTGGACTATATGACATGTTCAACTCGTGTAACTATCGATATTCCTATGGTGATAGTGTCATATAACTCTACATTGGCGACATGTACAAGAAATTCATTTGGCCATTCCTTTGTAATCTACTCCATATCCTCATCCATGATCTTGTAGTATGACTGAAATTATTCATGATGCTCATCTCTTCGTACGGTGATGTAAATGGAGTGAGGATCAGCGCATAACTTCACTATGGGTCAGTACTAATGCATGGTACGTGGTGTCATATGTGGGAATGATTCAATGGAAACCTTCAACTGTTGATAATATTCGTGAAACATGGAATTAGACTACCACTACTTCGTCATGTCATTGGTATACCACAAGGTGGGAACTTAAGCGGCCAGGGGCTCTGTAGGTTCTATATCTCGGAAAGTATCTCCTTGAGGCATTTTCCAAGCCACAAATTCAATCAAGATGATCAACCAACTGTAGTGGAACTTATATCCTAAGTCTTGGGCTTCAAGACAATCCTTTTCTAGCTCGTTGACGAGGTAGTTCACCCAGTTCATCTTCCTGCCCTTCACACACTTTCCTGCGAGTTCCACCATGAACCCGGTGACCTGTGTGGGGTGGTTCTTCCTCACTAGCTTTCCAACTAAGAGATGACAAGAAAGGCGCACTGCTCCATCCTGTATAGAGGCTACCTTGTAACCTCACTTCCCTTTTTCTACCTCTCCATAGCCTTCTTTGATGCATTGTGCCAAATATCGGTATGATGCCTTCCCTGGATAAAACTGTTGTTGGTTGGGACCCTTCAAATGTAAACCTGTGATCCGGTGGATCGGTGCTAGATCCAAAGTAATCCTTCTGTCGAGCCATAGATATCCGCCATAATATCATGACGGAAGGAGTTTAACGCAAGCATTAACCTCCTGGTGGTGACCAAAATGGGGAATCTTCATTACATTCAATACGGTTGACTGCGCTAAACCCTTAATCCATGGCTGTGAGACAAGGCAAGGTTTCTTTCTGGTTGTCTTCATTAAGTAGCAGTGAGGATCTAACGTGGGTTATTTCTTCTGTTCTCCTAAGTTCAAGTCGGTGTGCTTCAATAGTAGGATCTGTCCTAACTGACTCCCGACTATGCGAATTCCTTTCGGAATGTATGCAATGAACATGGAGTACTCAAAATATCAATGGATATTTTCATGGTTAGCAACATCAGCCAGAGGCAGAATATATTCAAGTAGGATCGACAGTATCTTCTTCGTGTTAGCCAGATCACCACGGTGCTTACTTCTATGTTCAGTTACGGGGTTGATGCAGGTGGAACGATGTCCGGTCGAAGGGGAAGCTTGTAGTTCCCTAGTTGACAATGCCTAAATACCTTCAGATATTGGTATGTCATCCATGAGCTTCCTAAGAAATTCCTTGACAGACTTCTCCAACTCGCTGGGTTCGCCTGACATTCTAGCTTTTAACAAATAGGCGAGGTAGACAAACAGACAGGTGGGGTATAATTTCAAATAATGATAGGCAGCACAACTCGACACTTGGACAATTCTCATCTTAGCTCAGTCAATCACGAGTAGAAAAAAGTGTTCCTAGTGCCACCATTGATGAGATAAATAAGCGGGGTGTCATGATGGATCTTCCAATGAACAGGGAAATGCTTCCATAAATGTAAATATCTCTGTTATGGCACGGTCTCAATGTCCAAAATCATTCCATAATCCCATAAATGTGTTTCCTAACCATTCTAGAGCATCATTCTAACAGTCGAGGCACCTCCAAGGGTCATATAACTTCGTCAGGGTGAAGTCCAAATCTATGCGGACATGTTGTTCCATAGAGGTTCAAATCTTGTGAACCTACCTCCTGCGAGGTTCGATTCTGTGAAGTCTTCCATTTGGTTTCTGTAACTTCTTGTATATTTTCCAACTTATCCTTCTTTTTATTGAGCTTCCTTTCCTTCTTTCCTGTGATCTGACTCTCTTTAACTATTTCTAGAACCCTCTTTCCATTTTTATTCTTATCTTCCCCTAGAGTAGTGGCTTCGCACTATTGAGGTAATGATTCTAAAGGTAATATTCCTTTTCTTAACACTTCCTGAGTGGGCACACTTCTCTCTTGGATAGATAGGTCCTTCAAGTCTTCTTGCATTCTTTCAACCTTGATAGCTAATTCTTTTTCTTTTTATCCCTCCTACGTTGTTACTTTTCTCTGTTGCTCGTTCCTCTCTTAGTCAGTCTATTTTCCTGGCTATGAAATCCCTTAATTCTTGTTTTTCTTTTCTATAGCTTCTTCCTCTGCTTTCCTTCCGATCTGATCCTTCTCAATCCAAGTCTTATCTAACAAAAGTGGGAAAGGGGTTTTGTCCCCAACAAACCTAATGACTTCAAATTCTTCTTCAGTCAATGTTCCATGAACAATAATAGGTAGAGTAGTTACTCTTCCACATAAATGTATCATCTTGCCCTTAAAAAAGCCTATCCTTCCTAAAGAAGGTATCACAGTAGGATTTCCCAAAACTTTCCAATTTTCTTCTGTCATAATATTCACTTGTGTTTCTTCATCCAAGGCTATACGGTCTATGTCGAACTCTTTTATTCTTGCACTTATGCGTTGTTTTTATTTCGGGCTATTTGGTAAACTGACATCTTTATGAACATCCACCATTTCTTCCAACTGCAATAACATAGTCTGAAATTCCTCCGACCTTTTGTTTTTATGACTTTCTAACATACCCTTAGTCTCTTGACTCTTTTCATAATTTTCTTGTCTTATGCCCCTCCCTTCAACTTTAGCAATAATCCTTAGACAACCCTCAACCTCATGACCAACAATATTACAACAAAGACAAATATGGCCTACCATGGGGAATTCCTTAGAAATATGTCTCGACCTTATTCAATTATAACACAAATTCAATCCTATTTTTCTCTTAAATGTTCCCCAATATTTTTTGTACTGTGCACTTCCCCTAGGATCATAGTGATGGACTTGCAATCTGCAAAAATTCTTTCTAGGTTCCTGCATCCACTTATTAGTCCAAAAACTCTTTCTATGCATAGGAATAACATATCTTTCTTCATTTCCATTAAATTTATTCAAATTAACTCTTACTTTCAACTATGCCCTAGCCTTCAGACTAGGACAAAATCTATTAAACATACTTAAATTCATTCTTTCAAAACAAAAAAAATCACTTATCTTTCTCTTACCAGAGCACAAAGCTTGCTTCCTTTAGGATATTACCTATTTTCTTCATAACAACTTTATTTCTTGGCACAAAGCTTCGCAAGTCAAGTGGAGTATCGTGCACTTCAGCAGTAGATCTATGCATAGAGCTTCTCTTTTTCTTTGCTTCAGTTCCCAACAATCACAGTCTCAGTTCCAGGAAACGGAACCATTTGTTGGCACAGGAGTAGACCGAGGGTTCAACGCTTAACAACACACCAAAAAAACCCTGACTATCGTCCCTTTCGGAAACACCTGTGAAGCAGGAAAAGTCTCACCCGAGGTAGAAGCGGGGAGGGTTATAAGACACAGGTGTCTGTAACTAGGCTGGAACATGAATCTGTGATAAGAGCACTTCACAGGATATTTTGTTAACGCTTAGGAAGTGAATATGCATTAGTTTATTAGTATATTTAACATCACAGAGCATAATCAAATACAGATCTAGCGCAGTAACAACAAGTGATTATGCACCCTTAATACTTATCACTTAGCACTGGGAGTTAGATCTAGCATTTATTTAACCTTTAACATAAGTAAAGTAATTTCAGCAACAAAATATCTATTCATTAAACATCATAATCGAGCACTAAGAAAATGCATAATATAAATAACATTGCACAAATAAAACCATGAGACACCATATCTACGTAGTTCACCCCAGGGTGGGGTTGCATCCACAAACTGCTTCACCTCTTTATTATTCACCAAAATCTTACACTTAGTCACTCCTGTGCACTAAGCCATAGAGCCGAACTTCGCACAAGACAGGAGATATGCGCACTAAGCCCTAGATCCTCCTTCTTTTCCTTCCAAAAATAGGTCAAATGCACAGAGCCACAATCTCTATCACAACACTTAGCACCTTCTACAAAATCACAGTCGAGCATAGAGCCTTGACCATATGCATTCCTTCACACAAACTAACTTGAACTACTTGCAGTGAGTTACTTCTACAATACATTCTTCTTTATGTATATTTTACAAACCCTTACAATAAGGCCTAAACATGGGAAAACCCCATGGGCCGACGTCACCCGTTACAAAACCCTAGAGGACCCCTTACTGGGTCCACATAACCTTCAAAATAGGTGAGATCCATGATCTCATCTCCGCCTGGGCGCTCCTTCTTCGACCAGCATGTCGAAGTCCAAAAGTGGGCCAAACCTGACCAAAGTTTCCCCAAAAATTGGTCGAGGGCCAACACATGATGACACTCTTTCCTTCATACTTTAGTAATCCTGTGATGAAATCCATGGAAACCTCCTCCCAGAGATGACTTGGAATAGCTAATGGTTGCAAAAGACCTGGGGTCTTAATTTTTTCAACCTTATTTTGTTGGAAAACCAAACATGCTGCAACAAACCTTTGAACATCAGTTTTAAGGCCATCCCAAACAAATTCCCTCTTGACCCACTACTACATATGACCAAATTTGCCACAGTTTTTCATTGCTATTTCCACACATATCCATTGCACTTTCCACGAAAGCAAAGACTATTTTTCATGGAACTTTTTTCGTCGCTATATCCATGAAACAGGTTTTCATGAAAATAGCTATGGCATAAGGCCACCATGTGCCATCATTCTCAAGACGGGATTACCTTTAAAGGCATGGAAATAGCGGTGAAACATCGTCGCAATAGGGATGAAAACCCGTGCCAAAGTAAAAAACTAACCTACATCTTACGACGCAGATGCCATATGTGCGACGAAAAAGCATGGAAAGTTACAAAGAACTTTCATTGCTATTGCCACGAAATTCCTTGACTCACCAACAGTTTACGACACCGATGATATATGTGCAACGAAAAAGCATGGAACGTTGCGATGAAATTTCATCGCTATTTCCATGAAAATCCTTGGTAGAGTAAAACTCATATTTGTATTGCGACGAACTTTCGTCGCTATTTCCATGAAAATTCTTGGTAGAGTAAAAAACTTGCGATGAACTTTCGTCTCTATTGCCACGCCTCCTGTAGGTTTTAAAAAAAAAATCTACATGAGAATCTACATGAAGAGTTGGAAATAGTTGTAGAGAAGCAAATTTGTATAGTTGATAAGCTATTCCCTTACACTACTAGACTCGAGAGATAGCTATTGGCTAACCATTGTAGCCACCCTATGATATATTTGTATAAACCTCACCTACTTGATAATGATGATTCTTGGCAAATTTTCCAAGATGATATGGACATTTGTTGTTTTTTGCTTATTAAGGGAAAGTTGATACTCTAATGTCATTCTCATAGACAAAAAAAAGTTTCTCAAGGGCTTACTACCTTTGGATAATTCCTTTTCCCTAAGTGATGTTGGAAGTAAGAACACATCCTCTCAAGAGGCTTCAAAGAGAAAGGTATCATACACTATCCTTATGAATATTGGTGCAGATGATGACCCTAAAACTTTGTCTATAAGCGCTAATTGTTTCGAAGAAAATAAAAATAATATTACTTTAGTCCTTGAATTCAGGGATGTCTTTGTTTATTCATCTGATGACTTTTGTGGTTTTGACTTGAGAATTATCCATCATGCTATTACTATAAAATACAACACTATTCCTATTTGGAAAAGACAACAACTAGTTACTCTAGCCTTTGAGGCCACTATTAGGAGGGAAGTTGACAAGATGCTCAATGCCAATATCATAATTGGTTCTATATCCATTCCCACCACTGACATCCATAGATCCATTTGATTTAGTTGACCTTGTAGCTAGAGAGGAATATGCTTCTTCAAAAGCATAGGTAATGGCATAAGCAATAAAGGTGGTTTAATCCATTGACTCAGAAGCAATTAACTGGGTAAATACAACACTATTAGCAAGAGCGGATACATAGGTATTTGAGGCATAGGCTTCTTCCTCAGTAGCAGAGAAAAAGAAAAGGGAAAAGGAAGCAATAGGAAAAGTAAACCAAAAGAAGCAAAGGTGGAAGTAGAAGGAGAGATAATTATTGACTTCTGTGTCAAGTACTCTGAGTGGGTTTCTAACTTGGTCCTAATAAAATGAATGGGTACAGTTGACTATGTGTATACTTTCACACCCTTAACAAGGAATGATTGAAGGATAACCTTATGCTCCCCAACATGGAACTAATCCCACAACAAGTTGTAGGATCCCAAATGATGTCTCTGCTTGATGGATTCTTAGGTTGTGATCAAATTCACCTCAAGTAAGAAGATCATTATAAAACCACCTTCACTACTCAGTGGGGAACCTTCACTTTTGAATGCATGACCTTTGTTCTAATCAATGCAGGTGCCACTTTTTAGAGAGATATGCGCATAACATTCGATGACTTAATTGGTATGATTATTTAGGTTTACCTCGATGACCATACTATTCATTCCAAGCTATCAGGAGATACTTTTAATCACTCAAGGCAACTATTTCCATGTTGCAGAAAGTACGACATGTCCTTGAATCTAGCTAAGTCTATATTTGGTGTCTCATGGGGGGAATTACTTGGACATATTTTTAAATATTCTAGCATTAGTATTGACCTAGAAAGGGTTTGTGTGATTCAAAACCTTCCTCCACCTGCCACAAAGAAGGACATGCAGTCCTTTATGGGAAAAATCAATTTTGTTAGAAGGTTTATACATGAGTTTTTCAGAATGGTCAAGCCTATTCATAATATGGATAAAAAGGAACATGAATTTTCTTGGTCTCAAGACACTGAGAGAGGTTTGGTGGATATCAAAAAGGCCATTTTTGCACCTATTCTTTCTCAACTTGATTTTCTAAAATATTTTGTCATATACAATACTATAGAGAAAGCTAGCTTAGCTATCCTATTACAAAAGGATGACTTGGTTTCAAAACAATCAATTGATTTCATGATCTTAAGTTTAGCGTGGCAATCCTAATGAATATTCCAATAGTGATGATGACTCTTTATCTGCTTGATTTGTTGTTGATTGTGAGAATGTATATGTCATTGATCATCCTTATTATCATGATATTGTCGATTACTTACATAATGAACACTTCCTTCCCAACATTGAAAGTCACAAAAGAAGATTGAGATTAAAATCCTCAAATTATGTCATATTGTGTATTTTATTGTTCTGTAGGTTTATAGATGATGTACTTTTGTATTGTGTAGACAAATAGATCTCTTAAAGCATGCTCATATTTCTTCACTATATGGTTGCTCAACCCTTTCACATTGGTGGCCATTTTGTTTCCAAGGAGATTGCAGACAAAATCATCCAGATTGGTCAATAATGGCCCTCTCTTTTCAAATATTGTTACTAGTTCGTGCAATCTTGCAAGATATGCTAGAATATGATGGGAAGAGATTAACTTTTTTCCATGCCCTTAAATCTTGTTCTTATTGATTTCCTTTTTCTATGGGGTCTACACATCATTGGCCCAATTATCCCACCATCTTCTATTGGCCATGTGTTTATCCTCATAGCCGTTGATTTCTTTACCAAGGGTGTGAAGTTGTTCCACTAAAAAATTATAAAGTTGAATAGGTAATTTCCTTCCTAGAAGTCAATATTTTCTCACAATTTATCCTTCCATTGAAAATTATTTATGATAATTGAATTGCTTTCATTTATGAGAAGTTGACTAAGTTTTGTAGCAAGTTTGGGGTTAAGCATTGAACCTCATCCACTTATTATCCCCAAGGAAATGGCCAAGTAGAATCCATGAACAAAACATTGATTAAAATCTTAAAGAAGAACATGGGAAAGAGAAACCCTACCAATGGCACATTCAACTCTTGTATGCTCTATAGGTTTCCTACACCATAATGAAAATCATTACTAGGGAAACTCCTTTCTAGGTGTTGTATGGTTAAGAGGCTATGATGCATGTAGAACCTTAACTAGCCTCCTTTCCTCTTGCTTTTCAATTCGAAGAATTAAACTCCTCTGAACTCTCCCAAATATTCCACAACAAAGAGAACATGCCCTTACCAACATGAAACATAACAATAAATGGTGAAGAATTTATTTGATAAGAAAGCTAAATTTGTAGTTTTTGATGTGGGGCATAAGGCTTTACTATGGGATTTTTCTCATTCTTGTAAGGGTAAACACAAAAGGTTTCAAAACAATTGGATGGGAGCTTACATATTTGCCTATGTCATTGGAACTAATGTGTATCTATGTAAGGATGAACATGTTAGACTCTATTCATTTACTACCAATGGGTCTCATTTGAAACTCTATATCGATCCAAACCTAGAGGTACTGAATCATTAAATAAAAAATAAAACAATAAATCACTAGTTTATGTTTTGGTTTTTTGCTTTCTGCCATCAGTCTACTTAGGTATAGACTCCTTCATCATAACACGATATTTATCCAACTCTATGATGTGGTATGGTCACTTACCTTTTCCTGGTGCTTTGGTTCTTCACACCAATTCTGCACATACTCTCCACAAGAGTGTGTGCCCAAACACTTTTCACAAGATGTAACTCTCCTCACAACTCAGTCCATCAATTAGCAATAGTTTTCACCAATAACTCGGTACCAACCATCCTCCAAGGTCTACATCCAAATCTGTGTCTGGGACAAACCAATATCTGTGACAAACCAACCCACCTCACCAAAATGTTCACCAATATGCAACATAAATTTCCTCTGCGATGCACTTCAACACTATTGTCATCACCAAAGAGCTTGATACCAACTGCTCACCAAATTTTTCACCAAAGTCCATGTCGAACAAGTTCTAATACCAATAGTCATGAAGGTGAAGGTGGTGAAGAGATTCCCAAATAGTATTCAAAGTTAGCTCTAATACCAAATGTCAAAACCCCCTTGGAGACTCTCCCGAGATGCTAAGCCTCGTCCTCTCTTCGAGGCATGTGGCACTGCAACAATTCTCACTTGGAAACTTGGAAACACCAAGGATACTTCACCTAGACTACACCTCTTCACCTAGAGCATACACATACTTCATTCTAGGCTACAGGTGAGTCACACACTCATTCTATGTGACTCACTTGTATACTTAGATAATTTGGAATCACTATCAACACTTATTCATTTAGGCATACAATCATGAAACATGTGAAACAAGAGAACACTTGTGAAACATACAAGATACTTAGATACATAGTGTGGGTAGCGCCTAACACGTAGCTTGTCTTATTATGAGAAATATAGTTACAATATGAGCACTACTGGCTCGATTCATAATCCTTGGGTAGAGTCATGCAACTCACCTCACATCACCAAGACAAAACACTCATACACAGATTTTCCCCACTAGAGTTCACAGTAGCAAAGTTCAAGACATCCTTCACTGTTTCATTCTCAGCATAATCCGAATCATGGTTGGAAAACATGAACTTATGATTTTCTCTACGAAATCACTATAGTAATAAGAAGCCTAGGTTAGCCATCTAATAGTTTAAGGAAAGTGCCTTACTGTGGTGGAGAACTCTAGAACCGCAATTTGGGTGGAGTACTTTTTCTATGACATGGGAGTAATTTGAGGAACAATTTCATAAGAAGTATGTTTTCAAAGAGTATTTGGAGTGAAAGTTGAATTCCAGGTTCCCATAATCTTAAAAGACATAACATTGATATTTATAAAAATTATTTAAAAAAAGCATGGTTTCCCTAAACTATCATTCAAGGTGATAAGAAGATGATAGTGCAAAGCAATTTTCTACAAATTCAAGTTAATATTTTAATTGTTTTGCAAGGAAGAGTGAGCTACCCAATGCATGAACTAAGAACTCAAAATTAATTATAGAAAGGAAACAAAAACATCCACTTAAAAAAAAAATCTCAAAAGATTATTCAAAAGAAAAAATCTTGTATGGGTCAAATATCGATTAGCATGAAATGCAAGCAGTAGTACAAATGGTTCCACCTAGTATTTTATATATTCATGTTCTTCCAAGAAGTTGGTTAGTTTATGCCAAGGAAATATATTGGAATTCATAACGACCATGTTTTTCTTTCTCCTGAGTTCAAATAGAATAATCAATATGAATCCAAAAACAATAAGGAGGCTTAGGACCTTCTAAAGCCCAACCACAAATGGTTGTGATTGATGGAACCCCTACCTTCCATACGGAAGAAAACAACCATCTCATGAAAAGAAAAAAAAATAAATGAAATATATATGTCTTATGATGAAAACGTATTTTGAGGCATCTTAAGATGGAGCTTGGCTTGAAAACTAAGTTTCCTGGAAAGTCTTATTCTATGGAATAAAATGTTTTCTCATGTTGAAAACCTCTGTGAGGCACCACTAGGCATAACAAAACTGGAAACCAAAAATGGAAGTCTATTCTGAGAAAAAATATTAAAAAAAGGAAAAATTATCCAAATGATTCCCCTCTATGTCATTTCAAATACATTATACCTTATTTATGCCTATTTAACTTTCTTTGATGGAATTATAGAAGTATCAAGGATCCAACCACAAGTTTCAAGAAGTAGGATAAGCATCAACCATATATTCCTCAATAGAATAGACTTACAAAAATTGTTGAGCTCGGTAACTCTAGGGTAGCTCATACCATCTACACAACATCTTGATGGATGATTTTCAACATAGAGATTGAGTGACATAGGGAAAAAAAACAATGGATCAAAAAACTATCAAAATCAAGTTTTGTAAAGAATGTCACTGCCACTAAGATATTTGATATAGAATCCATGCAATAGAATGTCTGAGTACATTTAAAATATGGATGCCATCTATAATCTTGTTAGAGATTTGCATCAATACTATATTCATGACTATTATTCAAGATAAATATATGATATTTAGCAGTGCATAATCTAGAGTAAGTTATGTTGGGTCTCATTAAATTAAATCATCATTTATCAGGCAATCCCATTTCATCAAGTTATCATGGCAGAAGTAGGGCTTCCAACGATCTTTTCCATTGTCAAATATAAATATTCAACATCCAGCCATTATACTCACAAGATTATTCAAAAACATTATGGATGCCAATATTTCAAGCACTCTACAAGAGGTTACTACCCTAAGTAACTCATAAACAGAGAAAAGATCACTCCAGTATACTCATTATCAATAAGATGAAGAAAAAGAAACCATCATTCAATTAGAGTTATGGAATCGATCAAAATAAAGAATTCTCCAAAATTTCAAGGTATCATTTTTATAGGTTGGCTACAAGTTCAAGATAATGTAAATTGTAAGACCAATTCCACTATCAAAAGACTGTGTACATTGCTTAACAGTTTTAGGCTAAGAAGGAGACTTCAAAGGTATTAGCTTGATATCATATAAACCCACACCTGTTTCAATAACTACAAGGACTTCAATGCAAAAAAAAATATTACTACTCAAAATTACATCCCTCTATCACAGTCGGAATGCCCAAATATCAACATTGTCATACTGCTACAAAGTTCTCATCCTACATCCTCCCTGTTCTAGCCATGTACATTCTACTGCAAACTTCAACACCTACAAGTATGCTACCAATGCAAACTCCTAAGAAGAAAATAGGCCTAGCTACAGAGTTTTCTAAAAATAGAATTATGCTACATAGTTTGTCTCCTCATGCAAATAGAATGCAAACTCATGCCAAGACTTTGTTGCCTTCAAGCTACCTCTCAAATCAAGAATTGCTCAATACATTTTCATCAGATATAATTTCATTTATCATGTCTACAAGTTATCACCTATGTTATATTTGATTTAAGTTATTGCATTGTTTAAATACAATGTTAAGCATTATCTAGTTTTCCAATACTCTTACCATCCCATACTTATACAATTCTTATAAAACCGGGCCATAGTTATGTAGTGTTTCAAACATGATCATTTGAAATATAAGTTGGGGGAGAGGGGATTGCAATGCTAATCCATAACAATCAATTTCAATCCATAACAAGGTGCCAGTAGTCAAGTGAAAGAGTTGTGGCCTATGCAAAAAAGGTAAGTATGTTGACATGAAGTAAAGAAATAATCACAATATGTGGTGATTTCAAAGATAAAGTATGCACCAAAAGGATTCATTTTGAATGCAACTTTACTCATTTTAAACCCAATTTAGGTTCTAAGTTTCTCACCCATCCTCCACAATGCGCTAAGTGCCCCCAAGATTGAAAGAAGGAAATCCAAAGGCATGTGTCCATAATGGGATTATTAATTTTATTATCATTGATGCCCTAGCAAGATAGAAACACAAGGTTATTTGGGATCAATTTTTTAAGATAACTGAAGAAGAATTTCTAGCTTCATAGTCCACCATAGGTGTGGAAGTGGCTCCTACAACACAAAAAAAATGGGGAAGAAGAATATTACTAACAAGGTCACTAGGTAGGATGGCCCCAACATTCAAGGGGGATACTTTAAAAAGAAGAGAAGAACAGTTCAAAACATAAACCAGAAAGAAAAAAGCACTCATTTTCTATGGATAGAGGGCATAGCCCAAGACATTGTTGAAACGGTGCTCAATATAGGAGGTTCATCTACTCATAAAACATTGATCCTATCAAGAAAGTATAACATCAAATATAAGAAATATAAAGAGTAGGATGCCAAGAACAAGGACAAGGGATCTCATGGCTAAAGAAGTAGGCATATTTTACCCATTTCCATCATTTTCCTAAAACCCTAGCTTACCCTACATTTTTCTAGGGTAGGGCTATGTTTTTCCCTTTTGCATTCCTTCCCCTCACTCATTTCTTGAGATTCCACTTTCCCTTACTCCCTAACATTACCCCCTACCCCCCTAAATTTTCTCAATAATTTAGGAAACCCCTAACCCATCATTCCACTTCATTTTCCAAAAATCTTTGAAGACACATTTTCCAGAAATTACTTTTTTAGTCATCTTTTTTCCGAACATATTGTGGCCAATAAGAGATGAATATTGAGAAAATGGAGGAGTTTTGAGTTCCTAAGATTCCAAAGTACAATAACCTATTTCATATTTTACACAAGTATTACAGAATGAGAGATATAGTCACATATTCATAGCCTATTTTCGGACTGAGCAAAGTCCTGTTTTAGACATATTTTTGCAGAAAATATTGTGAACAACTGGAGTAGAATTTTGGGAAACTGAGAGAGTTTTATCTAAAAAAAATCTTCATATAAAATAACCTCTATCACGTTTTACATAGATATCTCAGATTAAGATATAAAAAGGGATAATTGAACCCTATTTTTCAGAATTTAGGGAGGAAATTTATAGCAAGTCTGCAAAAAGCGTAGCGTGGGGCACACTACACTTTTGATGGAGGTTTCGAAACAATGAAAGGCTTACATATTCAGATTTCTCATGAATTGTACATCACTTTTGACCTCCCGGAGTCAAATTAACAAACTCTAAATGATTTCCAACTTTAATTGTTAACATGTTATTCTTACATGAAAACTACATGCTCTCTGTTGTAAAAGATCATTGTTAACTATTGTAATGTTCCAATAACTATCAATGGGTTTGTTGAGCTGGGGATCTAATTGACCGATGGACTCATGGATTACATTTTATGGGTACCCCTACCCATCAAGTAACTATCATTTTTGGAAATGAAATTACTTTTGGGTGGTGCCTCTAAATCAGTCAGAAATGAAAATAAAGCCTATTTATCACAGCCAACAAGACTTTCCTACTTTATATTTTGTTTAAATATCCTTGGAACAGACTTCTAAAACTCATGGAAACACAATACACTTTAACTTTCATCACCGTGTTGGGCACTTTTTCAAATTGTACTAAAGTATAACAATAATGTGTGTCAACAAGTCTGTTGTCAATTTGTAACTACCACCAATTGTATGTGTTCTTGCTCAAAATGCTACAATAGTCCAATAACCAGAGTATTTATGGATTTCTAATAACATCCCACTTGTTGCATGAAAGAGGCCTAAAACATCATTATAACGATGCTATGGATTTCTTCAATTAGCCCATGGACACACATCATGTTGCATCCACCAAGCAAAATAATGCACACTAAATGTATATGTGTCATTGAAAAAACACACCTCATTAGCATTTGTGCAGAGTGCATTGATATGTAGTCATGTGTGTGTATTGAGAGAATGCAATTATTTCTTTGTGTATCATTTTCAATTATTTATTTATATTTAAGGACAAATTTGATCTTATATGTACAGATCATAGGAGAATAACACTTTCCTTCCCATCATATGGGTTTACCCCTAGATAGGGTGTGACAACATGCATATTCTTTTTGTATCTATTAGACAAAATCAAATCCATAAAAACATTTTTTTGTTGTTGATGCAACAAATTTTGGAAAAGGAACATTGCAGCGGCGTGGTTGGAAGTCAGCTAGGGATTCAGGTTTGGAGTGGGAGGATACCACCCAATGGAATTCAATGATTGGAAAGTTTGTGAAAAACCAAAGTCACCTTAGAGAGGAGGATGATTATTTGGTATGGAACTGGAGCCCAATTAGATAGTACTATATTGGTTTGGGTACAAAATTGTGTTTCTTGATGGGGATCATAATGAATTCTAGTGGTGAAAACCAATTTTGATGTTAAAAGGTCCAATGAAATCTAGGATTCTTCTTTGGATGGCTTTGAGCAACAAAATTATAAATTGGGATAATTTTTAAAAGAGAGCATGGCACGGTTCATGACTTTGTTATTTATGGATAATGGATGAAGAGACCATCCAACACATACTTATTATTATTTCACTATCCCTGTGCTAAAGAAGTATGGAAAGAGATATTGTGCTTAATTGGAGGAGTTGGGAAGTGGTCCAATGGTAATTCTTTGGTTGACTAATTAAAGAACTAGTTGAATGATCATGTTGCAGTGGATCTAAAATCTCTCCCATGTGTTGTTTCTTAGACACTGTAGATTGCTTTAAATGTAAATTATTTTGTTTCAGGGAAAATTCTTTTGTCCTAGGGAAATATTCCATAGAATCAAATATATCTATCAGGATTTAAAGAAACTTGTTGTTCATAGGGCTCCCATAATTTGAAATCCTCTAGGACAAGTCTTATGCTTGGGGATGTTTTGATGGTGTTAACCAAGGCAACCCAAGACCATGTGGAGCTAGAGGTGTCTTGTATTTTGCTAATGGAAATTATTTTTCTTTCAAATTATACTTAGGCCATGGAACAAACAAACGGGTTGAGTTGCGTGTAGTTTTAAACCTTTCAAAATTGACTTTAGGAAAAAATATGGAAAAATGGTATGTCATTTAGGATTCAAGACTAGTCATTTAATGAATTCAAGGGACTTTAGGCTCCAAAATCTCACTTTTAGGCCCTTGTTAGAATAGATTATTTCATATGTTGAGCCTTTCTTAAACTTTTCCTCCAAATCAGATGTTCAATTCAACTTGGTGTGACGTGGGATTCAAGACTCATAATTGAATGGATTCTAGGGACTTTAGGCTCCAAAATATCACTTTTAGGTCCTTGCTAGAACATAATATCTCAGATGCTCATCATTTCTCATGTTTTTTCTTCAATTCAACTTGGTGTGGTACCGATGGATGAGGTCAAAAGTGGGGGCTATCCCCCACCAAGTATGTGGTGTTAACTTACATGAACTATGCTTGGGTCAACAAATATCTTATCTAATTTTTAATGATGGAAATGTTATTTCTGGTCTGATGATAGCTTCTTTCTAATTAATAGGTAGAATATATGTGGGATATATGGATGTTTCAAGAATAGATTCCTTAATTTTTTGTTCGATGATGTAAATTTTAAGCCAATTTTAATTAATACACAATGATTCTAGCTATTGCAAAAAATATGGAAAACCCTAAGTCTAGTGTTGGTCACATATTAATGATAGTCGTGTTTTTGACGAGCAGATAGATTGTGAGGGTGGATGGCAGGAGGGTTAAACCTTTGGTTATGATACATCCAACAATGAGAAAAGGTCTTCTAAGATATATTTGGAGCATCATTCATTAGTTTTTATCACAATGTTCTTTTTCTCTAGGAAATCAAGGTGTTTAAGGTAAAATTCCTATGCAGCAAAAGAACAACACTAAATTGGTAAATTCTACATCTTTTGTTCCCACTAGTTATGATAATTATAGATCTGATTATGAAGTTGATTTTCAATTTAAACATTGGTTTAGAGAAACATACGACTCAGTGACGCAAAGGAAATCATCTCATATCATCTCTTCCTCGAGGTGCTATGGATATTAAATTAAGCAATGAAGAAGAGAAAGGCCAAGAAAAAATCCTAATTTTTTGTTTCTTTAAATATTGGTGATAGTATGAATTATATTTTTAAATAAATAGTACAATAGAAGAATGAGATCACGGGAGTGCATTAAAAAAGAAGGTAAATTATGAAGATGATTTTAATGAGGAAGCATCAGGTTTTGCGGTACCTATTACTTAAAAGAATCTCATGAGTTTTATGATCCCTTGGATTTCAATGGCATTCTAGAATATCCAAATCTACTACCTGTTGGGAATCATTGGATCAACCCCATCCTAAAGTTTGAAGGTCACGATGCTACAACTATGATGGAACATGTGGAGAAATTCTCAAAAATCCCCACCATTTTAACATTCCCAACCACCAAGATTGAAAATAACTCCCTTTGTATTCATTGTTCTGGTTATAAGGGTTTTGATCAAATTAATCCCTTCACATATTTTCTTAACAAAATTATAACATTCATGAAATCAATAAGTTTGAAAACTAGACAATTCAATTCAAGTTTATTGCTATCTCAATTCGACCCAATTTGGCTGTAGGCACTGCAAAAGATATTTTACCCAAAAAAATGCATAAAAACAAATATGGGTTCAAAAGACAATTACTAGATACCTGAACCTGTGTAGATCAAGCATCCAATGGTCTGTTGTCACGTAAGAAAACAGATGCACGACTATTACTTAATAATTTGCATGCAATTGGGGAGAAATACCTTTGAATAATGGCCATTAACAGGAAATTGGGGTGAAATACATCCTAACAATCGCTAATAATAGAAAATGGGTGTGAATGGAAATATCTAGTTCAAATTTTATAGGAAATTGGGGTGAAATACCTCTTAATAATTGTCAATAACAGAAAATGGTGGTGAACGGAAATATCTAGTTCGAATTTTACAAGGCGAAATGGATTTCTCTACTTTCTTCTCCCAAATACCCGTGGGCGGAGGGTTTTAGATACATTTTTGTTTAAATAAATTTTGGGCTATTTATAATAAAATCCCTCGAATCCCTCTATGAAACTAATTCGCCCCGCCAAAATTCTAATCCTTCTAATTTCTCCCATTGGCTAAATTTCACCCCTAAAATCTTTTATGTCATTGTAGACAAGGAGAAATAAACATGGATTCTTACTTTGAGGGAATCAATAATAATTTTTGCAAGATGTCCATAGAAAAATACATGTTACTCAGTAAGAATATTCACTAAGTTTGACCTGAGAAATTTCTATTTTTTGTGAATATGGCATGCAATATGAAATTATTGTAGACCCGAGAGCAAATTATGGACTATTTGAAATATGACATTGTAAGCTCCAATAGATATAAATTGCAATTAGTCACTCCTAAAGTAACAATTTGACAACAGAGAATTATGATTCCATTGCTCCAATTAACCTATGATGTATTCCAAACTAACCTAGGACTCGAACACTTCTCTTATATTGATAACTTATCGTGAAAGTTTGAAATTGGAGTTTAATTCCTTGCATTTTGGTTGACTGACGGAAATAGAAATCCGCCCAAGCTAAATAACAGACCCACTACAGGATTGGGAAAATTATTGTTGAGAAAATGCATATAAAATGATAACAATATTACAAAAAATCACTAGTTCAAGAAAAGCAATATGGTTTTTACCCAAGAGACAGGAAATGGAAGAGTTTGTTTGCAATAAATAATAGGAGGCTTAGCGATTTGCATTAATAAGAGAGTCGTGGTTAAAATACAACAATTTCACCGATAACCTCCAATCCTAGAAATAAAAGACCTAGTAAAACCCATAATAATTTCTAATGTTAATTAAGGAAATAAAACTTGAACTACATATGGATCTCCAGTCAGAATGAATTCCATACTCATTGATTTGAACCCTGGTCAGATTCAAAATTGTTGAAATCGGAAATTTCTGATAAATCAAATACCATCTACTTCGTAATCCGGTAAATATATTAATTGGTACCATATACTTCATACTACAGTAAATATATTAATTTTTTTGTCGAAATGATAAGAAACCCTCTTGAGAGATGAATTGGGTTTCTCCATGGTTGGTGGGGAAGTCAAATCCCATGGAATCAACACTTTAAAATTGGGAACGATTGATATCGATTTGTTTTTTAGATCAAGAGGAAGAAATAACGAGGGGAAGGAAGATTCAGACCGACCTACATCCATTTCGCAGTGTGCTCACTGGTTTCACTGAATAAATAACGAGGGAAAAGAGGATCCCGATCTGCATCTGTTTCATATTGTGCTTCTTTCTTCCTTTTCCTACAGGTATTGTTTCTTCTTTAACTGGCAAGGCGTGTTGCTCTATAAAAATCGCATAATCCAGGGTATATAGCGGGATCGGGTCTTCGATTCTAGTTCGGCAGGCCTATTCTTTTCTCAATTTTCAGGCCAGTTCATCGTTGTGCAAGTGGTTCATTATGAGGTGTCCATAAAGCTATCCCTCTCATCCTCTTTCATATCCTGTCCAATCCAAAGCACAAACTCAAGTGGCTTGTCAAGGTATAAAACTCAAGTGGCCTGTCAAGGTCTAAAACCTATGATCAAACTCCCATACATGTTCAATTACTCTCTTCTTAATTTCTTTCAGCTCTGTAATGCACTATGACTCCGAATTAGGTTTCTTGAATTCGACAATCAATGCGGTATTAATGACATTCAATGGTTTCGGTTGTGCAACTCCTTGGACAAATTTCATGTGACAACTCAGTGCGCGGTCTCTTAGGGTAGTACTAAACTAATCTCTCTTAACAGTTTCATCAGTGACATTCTTAATACTCCACATAGCTTCGCATAAGAACCAATGATGATCCAGATCTTCATATCCATCTCCCCTAAAGGTGGGTAACCTCATCTCATATTCCATAGATCTTCATATATTTCTTGACCGAGTATGCACTGAACCACTTGTACCAATGCTCTGAGTGCTCTGATAACTTAGGTTACTCTGGTCACTTAATGCTTCTAAAACAACATGAGGAGTGATAGTACTTACTTCGACAGCAGGCGCAGTCCCTAAAGTTACTAATTCTTCTCGACGAGGTTCTTCAATCTGTTCTTCCTCTGCCCTAGAAGACTCTGAATGTTTCTTGTTCAACAACTCTTCTTCTTCTCCACTATAGAACCCTTCATCCTATGCTAGTGGCTCGTGACCCTGCTCAAACAGGTTCAACAGATGAACTTCTCTAAATGATCTCCTAGTGCGTTTGTGTCCAACCTCTGTGTCGTTGTCGCTTTCTAAGTTCTTGAACATTATCTTTTCAATCTGACCAACTAATGTATCTTCAATATGCTCTTATCGTGCAATAGCATCTTGATCTTCAACTTCAAAAAGTGTAAATTTTTTCCTCTAGGTCCCTTAAAGAAATATCGCTATGCTTGGCTACATGACTCTATTATGTCAACAGAAAACTCGGTAATGTACCCTCCAATGTTTCTATCAAACCAGTGGTCTACTTCTCTTGACATGAAGTTATCAAATCTCTTGAACTTCTTGATCAACGCCGATGTCAAAACCACAGGTGCTCTAAATTTGATCTCAAACTAGGTATCTGCTAGTCTGGGTAACCACTCGTATAGTTCTTTATGAATTCCTCCAAAGAAAACCTTGTGTATATCAGTAAAGATATACCTTCCCAACCAATCCTCTGTGCTAAGATTAGGGTTCTTATTTTGAGCCTCAGCAAAGTCCTTGTCTTGTTATTCTATCCACTTCTAAATCTTTGTCTTCAATGGAAACCACCCTGACATTCCCTCAAGAATATCCTAGTCCCGGAAAAGGAACCATTTGTTGGCATAGGGGTAGAACTAGGGTTCAGCTCTAACAGTGTACCAACAATCCCTAACTACTGGCCCTTTCAAAAACACCTGTGAAGAAAATGTAGTCTTACTTGAAGTAGCAATAGGGGGTTGCGGGACATAGGTGTCTACAACTAGAGGAAACGTAAAGTGGATCCAATGCAACAACACGCAGCAATCTAGTTACTCTTTATCTCCCTTAAACCTACTGTGCAATTTATATCTCAGATCTAACACAATGATGCAATAACAATAGAACATAAAGAAAAAGAACACAACATCAATTACACCGGACAACAAGATATACATGATTCACCCTCTCCCTAGGGCTACGTCCACAGAACTATGTTTCTTGATATATTATGTGAAAACATACATTTTTATCTACACTCTTAGCTTGCATATCTCTCTCTCTCCTCTCTTCTCTCTATCCCCTCCCTTGGCACCCAGTTGCAAGGTTGATCTTCGCACCCAGTTGAAGATATTACAATATAGAATGCTCTCACACACAACACTTCTCTCTCGCACAATACACAATAGTATCAACAACAATGATCATCCACAATAATGATGACAAAAATAACAACAACAACCCATCCCAGGTCCTCTATACCTTTATTTATACATTACAATGACCAACGTCTAGGTGTCAAAACCCTAGGTCAGTTTGACCCGTACTTCCCGGGCTTCATCGACCTGTCTTTCCTTATTTTTCATGAGGTGCTCCAAAGCACTCGTTGATATCTTCTTCCGCTTGTTGAGTTGTCCACGATCTGTCTTCCTTGATGATCTATCATCCTCGATCTCCTCGTTCAATGGTTAGCTTTCCCCTTACTTGGCTTCTTCTTTTCTGCTTCTTTGACCACTTCGACCCACTCTTAGTTCATGTGTCTTCTGAGCAATTCATATTTTTCCTTTCTTCCTTAATATTCACTTTGTAGATGCAACTCTACCCATGGGCCTGTGGGAAGAGTTGTAGTTGTACTTGTGGGGAGATTTGTAGCATCCAAGGTAGATTAGTAGAGAGTGAGCTCTACTCTGAGGCATGAAGAATCCTTGATCCCAAATTCAAATACCTTCTCTAATGATGAGATGTACCATAGGAGAATATCTATGGGAAAAAGGAATTAGGTATTTCATGGAATGGACCCATATCTCCTACTATCTAAGGTTGAATGAAGAAAACTGAGTATATTTGGGTGTCTTGAGGGGGAATTGGTGGGGTTCATGGATTTCCCACTATGTCGTCGACTGGTAGAGGTAGTGCACTGATGGGTAAAATGAGTAAAATTAGAAAAAATAATCCCATTGCCAAAACTAACTCAATAAATGACTAAAATGTAATCTCATTGCCAAAACTAACTAAACTAAATCTAGAGTATGATAAACTGTTTTGATATACTTTGTCATAATGTGATGTAAATTTCTAAAACTTGCAACAACTACATTAACTTATCGGGTTAATGTTCCATATCTAGGGCCCTATAATATTTAACCCATGAGTGAAATATGGTTATCATTTCAAGGATTGGTACACCATGGATGGTTGTTAGGGCCTATTCCATGGTCGAAGGCTAAAATCTAGGGAATTGAGCAATAAAATTTACTTTATATACTTCAAAAAGGTCACGCATTAGGATAAAGGCCATCACACAAGTCCCACTTTCCTTTCTATGTGCCTAAATTACCACCATATATGAGGATTGTGCCTATCTAATGAGTGTGACACATTAAGATGCCTCACACTCATTAGAGAGGCACAATCCTCTTCTATGGTGGTCATTTAGGCACATACAAAGGAAAATCTACCCATAGGCTTGAGGGTAGATTTGTATTGTCTACAAATCTTCCCACAATCTTGTGAGTAGAGTTGTAGCATCTACAACTTTTTCCACAAGCCTGTGAGCAAAGTTGTAGATGCTACAACTCTATCCACAGGTATTTGGGCAAAGTTGCCTTTCAATGTGCCAAAATGACCACCATATAAGAGGATTGTGCCTCTCTAATGAGTGTGAGACATCAAGATGCATGATCACACTCATTAGAGAGGCACCATCCTCTTATATGGTGGACATTTGGGCACATACAAAGGAAACTCTTCCCACTTTAATTTCTATGTACCTAAGTGACTACCATATAAGAGGATTGTGCCTCTCTAATGAGTGTCACATGTCAAGATTCATCACACTCATTAGAGAGGCACAATCATCTTATATGGTGGTCATTTAGGCACATAGAAAGGAAACTTTGCCGACACGAAAAGAAACTCTGCCCACAGGCCTGTGGGAAGATTTGTAGCATCTACAACTCTCAATGCTTGATAAGTCTAGGGTTAAGATGGACCTATGCTAGTAATAGTCATGCCTAAGAATTCTTACCAAAATATTAATGATTTCTTATATTAGGCTATATTTGTACATTTTTTGTTTTTATTGTGTGAGAGGTAGTCGAGATTCCATTATTTATTTACTTATTTCAAGATGCCCCATTCTTCCATTTAATTCCCTTCTTTAAGGAACAATACCAATGATAGTTTCACTTACAAACAAATAGTAGGAGTAAGTGTAGATCTGAAATTAATTGAAACAATATGAAATACATGACAATAAAAAGTTGCCATAGTTTGAAACCTTCCACCTATTATTCACATTATTTAAATATATCATCTTTTAAATTTTCATCATTGTATTTTATGAATCTACCAATTTCTTTGATGATGAATGAACCACTTACTCCAAAAATATTAATTTAAATATTTAACACAATTAAGGCTTGATCTACTGCTTCAATCCATCCAAAAACATTTTTCTTAAGTAAGTAAGTGAGAGGAACAACATTGTTTCCATAGTTCTTGACAAAATTTCTATAATACCCTATTAGACCAAGAAAACCTCGTAAACATTTAAGAATCTTAAGATGTGCCCAATCCTTCATTTCTTCAATATTTTTTTGGGTTCACTCATACACCATCATTACTAACAATATGGCCCAAATATTCCACTTCTAATACACCAAAGGTACATTTGGACCTTTTGAGAAATAATTGATGATGATAAAGTAGTTGTAAGACCTAATCCACATGGGTAACATGGGATTACCAAGTTTTATTGTAGATTACAATGTCATAAAAAAAGACAAGGAAAAAATGATGTACAAAGGATTTAAATATGTGGTTCACGAGACTTTGTAAGGTGGATGGTGCATTGCAAAGGACAAAGGGAATCACCAAGAACTTAGAATGGCATTCATGAGTGAAAAAACAAATTTTAGGAATATTAACTTCCTTCATACGAATTTGGTGACAACCGGGATGGAGATAAAGTTTGGTAAAAAATTGAGCACCTTTAAGTTCATCCAAAAGATCATGAATGAATGGAATGGGAAATTTATCCTTGAAAATTATCTTGTTGAGAGGGTGAAAGTAAATACATATATTCCAAGTGCCTTGTTTTTTTTAGCACTAGCGAATGGGGCCAATGTTGAAATTTATTCAATATGTGCCTATATGCATCAAAATTTGACATGGTTACACTAGAGACATGCCTTGACAGTATGGGAGGGTTTCAATACTCAAGGATGTTCGATGTCTCAACCACATAATCTTTGAGATCGTCCATGTTTGCAACAATGTTCATAATGGGGCATCTCATATTTGTCAAATGTCGTTGTTTCCATCCATAGAATCTTTGTTGGAACTCTCTTGAAATGTCATGGAACTTCCAATTGATGTCACCACATAATACTTAAGGAGGGTTTGATTATTGAATTACCAATTCGATTTGATGTCACAGAAGCTTCAATTCACCCACTAATGTCATTTTGCACCAACCATTGATTGCTTTATGGGAAGCCTAGTGGAGTATTGCCTTAGCTCTTAAATAATTAATAAGCGACTATTTCATGGGAATGGGGTTAAAGGTTTTCTAATTTTCCTTGCCTCTATGATTATCTACAACCATATATCTCTCTTCCAAGGTTTGTTATTCCGTCATTGTTGCATTAGTTTTGTTCATTTCTAAATTTGGATTATTGAGTAACTAACGAGAATATAGTGTGGGGGTTATGTGAATAATGGTGAGAATTGTCACAAGAGAATTTCCATGAGGTAGGAGAATGAATGAATGACTCACAATTGTTGAAAATGTTTAAACTCCCTGCTGATGTGGGGATTTATTTAATGTTGGGGGATATCAAAGTTGTGTCATTGCGACAAAGTGGACATATCTTGGTGAGAACAATGTCATCAGCTCATCATTTTTATTACTGATGTCATTCACCCACCAAAAATGTCATCTTGCACTGACCCCGCATAGTGAGCAGTGAATGGGGACAATGTTGAAATTTCTTCAAATTGTGCATGTAGGCATCGAAATTCAACATGGTTAGACTAGACACATGGCTTGATGGTATGGGAGGGTTTCAATACTCAAGGATGTATGATGTCCCCACATCATCTTTGAGATCGTCCACATTTGCATAAACGTTCATCATGTTGCACCTTTCATTGTCATCATTCGTCATTCCCTTCTATAGAATCGTTGTCGAAACTATCTTGAAATTTGTCATGGAACTTCAAATATACCCATCACAAATTTCTTCCACCGACCCTACACAATGAGTAGTGAATGGGGACAACGCTGAAACTTTTTCAATATGTGCCCGTATGCATCGAAATTTGACATGGTTAAACTAGATAGTTGCCTTGAAGGTATGGGAGGGTTTCGATACTTAAGGATGTTTGATGTCCCCGCATAATATTTGAGATCATCCATGTTTTCACCAATGTTCAATATAATGGATGTATCATAGTGAGCATAGTGAATGGGGCCTTCCTTGAAGGTGAATGAGCATAGTGAAATTTCTTCCACCGACCCTGTATAGTGAGCAGTGAATGGGCCCAACGTTGAAATTTCTTCAAACTGTGCATGTATGCGTCGAAATTCGACATGGTTAGACTAGATACATGCCTTGACGGTATGGGAGGGTTTCAAGACTCAAGGAATAGGTTTGATGCCCCGACCACATAATTTTTTAGATCGTCCATGTTTGCAACAACATTCATAATGGGGCGTCTCATATTTGTCAAATTTCGTTGTTTCCATCTGTAGAATCTTTGTTGGAACTCTCTTGAAATGTCATGGAACTTCCAATTCAACCACCACAAATGTCATGCACCGACCCC
>JASDQU010307634.1:23282-66921 GCA_032191745.1 Picea mariana
AGATCCACAAATCTCTCCTAGATCCACAAATGTCTCATTTGGTTACAACCATGTGCTCACACCTATCAAGTGATATCTCTACAAATTCTCTCACAAATCTTTCTTTCATGATCAATCTCCATCCAAGATACTTGAGTAGATCTCCAAATCTTTATCAAATCTTCAAAGGGTTGAAGAGGGAATTCGAATTTGAGGCTTGATGGTCAAATTTGACTCGGTTGGAGTCTTCAAATATACCTGTAAACATCATGAAACTCATCCCACTTCCATATATAAGTGTAAACATGTCATTTTTCCAATATTTAATCATAAATTCACTCAAAAACACTAAGATAGATGCATTGGAAAATAATATGTCTAAAACCCATGTAATCATGAAAATGGTTTAATGTAAGGGTATGAGAAAGAGGAATATGGTTAAAAGTGAAGTGAAAGTGAAGTGAAAGGTTGGTAAAAAGATGGTACTTTGGAAACCCAACAGTCGGAGTAATGGAATGGTGGCTCATGACAAGTGGGATATTAATCCACATGAGGAGGGAGCAAGGTGGAGTGCACCGAGTCTTCGTTTCACATGTTGAGGGGATTGGAGGTGCCCTCTAGGTGGACAGGGGTGAACCCGCATCCGTGGAGGATTATGTAATATATATATATATATATAATGTTACACTTCTCTGCATCTGAATTTTATTGTTCAATTCATTTTTCCTTTTTATGGTTGTCTTCATAAAACAATTCTCCCTTATTCACTGTGAGGACAATCTTCTGTGTTTGTTTGTATTCAACACATGCACTCTTTGAACATGCATAACTTCCCTTTTCATTTCTTTTATGAGACAATGTTGTCTCTTCCTATGATATGAAAAATTCCTAGATCAATCTTTCCGTTATACCCTCATGAGGGAATTGTTCATCTCCCTTGTCCTTTATGACAGTGTCTTGTGACTTCCTATTTTCATAACTTGTATAACTTGTACACACACACAAGGAATTTATGAGCGACTCATCTTGTTCCTCATATTCCTCTCCAAGAATTACTCCCTACTCCGGATCATAAGAGTAAATTGTTGGTCCTTCTCTCCATAAATTTCTATGCTTAACTTCTCTAAGTTCTTCCTCTCTAATCCAAGCATTCAATTTTTTCTTCAACCTCTATCCCAACTTCCTTACAAAAAATTTTACAATAGGCCACTTGACTTTCTTTTTCAAATTCCAACCATATATTTGGTTTTCTTTAACTCTCTCCTATAATAGCTTATTCATCACATTAATTTTTTCCTTTAACTCAACAATCTCTCTGTCAAATTCCTCATTGTTCATCCACTTCCTGCCATTTTTTCTCGCACTTTATCTCACTTGATTATGGCCTTCTTCTGAACCCTTCATCCTATCTCTAGTCATCTCCATTTCTTCCTTTATGAGCTTCTGCATGCTCACTATAAGTTGCAATGAGCCTCTGCGGTAACAAGTACGTTTCACCTTGTTGTAATATACCTCACCAAGATTCTCTTCCTAATCCTAGCTTCTTGGTATCTCTAGTCCTCTCCTATGGATCCTTCTTGAGCTTCCTATACTCTAGGTTCTGCACTCCTACTCGTTTTCCTTTAAGAACCTCTACTGTTCTCCTTCTTCTATTACAAAATTACTATTTGTAAGGATTCTATCATAGTATCCTTCCTTGTTGCTATTTATCAACAACAATATTCTTTAACCAAAGTTATTGAAAAGTATGAAATTCCTTACCTACAAGATATTGGATTGTCCTCCAAATATTTCTATCCACTCTTGGTTGCAATGGCCTCTAATCTACAACTTCAAAGTTTCTCTGCTGAACATTGTCCCTTTACTCTAATACACAAAATTCTTCATTTCAACAAATACATAACTCTCCCAAACCAAAATGCAAACGCATAACTTACCTCCAATTCTTAGAGCATTGTTGTGCTCTAGTACCATTAAATTGATGGAGCCTACTTACATAGACTCACGTTTCTCACCTATGATTCCCAAATCCATGTTGGGTTGGGTTGAACTGTCGAAATCGAGGAATGAATTGAAGTTAATTCTTTAGCAACACATGCTAACAAATTGCGCACAAGTACCATATTAAACCCCTCGTGCGCTAAAACCTTTATTTTACATACACAAATCCCATGTATTGAAACTCATCCTAACCCAAAACTCAAGGGTTAAACTCCATAAAACCAAGCGCTATAACAGAGCTCTAGAATCTTTTGTTAAACTCTATATAGCTAGAGGCTATAACGAAATGCATATTAGGCATCGGGTATCACTTCATCGGTGATCACAATGCAACACATATCAAAATTTACTGATATTGAGGGCTCCAATATGTTGTAACCCCGTTGTGGAACCGTGATATCAGCGTATCGCCTATTTGTGTATCACATACACAACACATTAACCTTTTAACAGATATGCTAAGGGTGGATATGGAACCAGGAACATGGAAACATGATATTGGATATTGGGTATGGCATATATGGAGGATGTCACACTTATAAATATCGTCGGGTCGATATGGCACTCCAGTAGGACATCACCACGTGTCCACTTTGGAACCATTGATATTGATTATATTGCCACCTTCAATTTTATTACACTATCGCCTTTAGTTTATAGGTCTTTCAGTCCCCCGAAGTATTGGACCCCCATAACCCTTTAACTTTGCATCTTAATTGTTTATGCTTTTGATGCAATAGATTGACCTCCATCGTCAATCCATAGTTATCAGTGGTCACAATCGCTCCCCGCTTTTGCTGCACTTTTGTTCATGAGGCATAATCCAAGTTTATTGCTTTTCTTTCAGCCGTCGATCTTTGATGATCAACAAATAGGATAGAATCTCGTTTCCACTGCAACGAAGTTTATAGAAACTTCGACTCTTCATCTCTATTTATCTCTATAAGATATCTAAATCAGTCTATCCTGGACCTATTCATAGAGAGGTATTTCACTGCCACCTTGATAATGGGATCACTATGTCTACAACACATTCAAAATTTGAATTTCTTTTTCCGGGTATACACAAAGCCTATATTCATTAATTAAGCGTTCAAACGATTCAATAAAGGATACACACAATTAAGAGTCACCATACTTTCATTTACTCAAAACTATATTTAAAATATGTACAAACTCGGAATATCATTCTCCTCGACCCTCTCTCTATGGCTTTATTTTCTTCTATTTGGCCTCTCTCCTCGGAAAGATTTCTGATTTCTCACCAATTGGCCATTATTTTTAATGCCGTTGACTTACATTTTATGCATGGAAGATACACTCCCATCTCAATAAACAAATTCCTAAATTTTTGCAACTCATTACAAAATAGTATCTTCACTCTCAAATTTATGAGGATCAAATTAATCCAATCCTCTATACTTAAGAAAATCCACCTAACACAATTAATTTGATAAACTTAGTCATTTACATAATAAATTAGGAAAAACAACCCTCCTTCTTCCTAACAACCCTATCCTTCTAGAATATAATTACAAATTTAGGAAAAAAACAATATTCAAATTAAGGGAACCCACCCTCTTTAGTAAATTCTAAGAGCCCCTTAGGGCTTCTCAAAGTGATTGATTTCTAATAGAAAATGCTCCTGCATCGATAATCATCAATGAATAATACATAATACAAAGCCTTAGAAATCAAAGGAGCTTTAACTAAACCAAATACATAATAATGAATTAAGTCTAACAACCCAAAAGTTTTGTGATAACCAGATTGAAATTGAAAAGGGTTTTGTTTTGTATATATGTAGTGATGAAAAAAATAAATTCAAGATCACAATCATTCATTTGATCAACAACATTTTTATTTTTTTGAGGCCTATAAGCCCTTGTCACCTATATGGAGAAATAGCTTCTATCATATCATTGTATTTTATTTAGGTAACTTGATATTTAAATCAATATATTGTTTATGAGGTTTCAATCGTGAAGCTGTAGATAGTATAGATATCTCCATTGCAAAATTTGAAGAACTAATTTACGCTCAATAGTGCATGCAACCTACTAAAGAAGAATTTCCACCTGAACACCGTTAATGAGTACCATGGCTCTTCAAACCATCTTACACCCTTTGTTAGAAAAAACAACCTACATACCTACATATTTAAGTGTGCTTATTGATATTAGGTTTTTTGCAAGACCCTACTTGTGAAAAAATCCACTAATCCACTTTGTTCTTCCATTAGGGGAATGTGTTTAAGACCCTACCATGTCCAACTATTATAAGAGGAGAGTCACAACCAAGGTATACCATCCCAACATCATATATCTCATTTGTTGAAAATCAATGTCAATCATAAGTCCTATCGAAGGAAGCTCCAAATTCTATCATCCATGCACTCTAGCTTACACAGGTTTACATTATTGCAACAAAGACATATCCACCACTGTTATGATAAAAAAATTAGACTTGTCTTCAAAATCATTATTTTCCTTCTTAATCTTCTTCTTCTCTTCCTTGCAATCCCTTCCAAAATTCCCAACCTTGTCGTAGTTCCAGCATTTTTCCTTGGAATTTCTAGGTTTCTCATGTCTCTCGTAGGATTTGGATGTACCTTTTTCTCTCTTTTTTCCTTTCTCCTTTGATATTTAAAAAACAAGTAAGGCCTGCTTGGTGGATTCACAATATTTCCACCTCACCTCCTATGAGAGTAGAGTAGCCATGACCTTATTAAGGAACAATGCAATTACTATGCTTCTAATTTCCATTACCAGGTTGTCCCATGAATGTCGAAACAAACATAAAAGGGTCATGCAATGATCCTACTCATCCATATTCACTATGATTGAGATCAACGAGGGCACAATAATATTAAAAGAATTCAAGTGATAAACTACAGAACCAATATTATTCATTCTTAAGGAGAGAAAAATTTTCCATAGAAAAAGTTTATTAACCGAGGATTTCTCTTAATATAAATATCCTAACTTCTACTAGATAATAGCTACTACATTTGTTTCTCGAGACACGTTCAATAATACCAAATCTATAAAACACGGCCTGATAAGTCTTCTTTCCTTTCTGTCCAACACCACCCACTCTTCATCATTCATACTAGTTATGCAACCCATAGATCTCAATCTATGAGAAGATGCTCCATCTTGAACTTCCATGTGTAAAATTTAGTGCCATTAATGTTCTCCATTTACAATATGGATGTGCTAGCATTTATCCACAATAAGATTTTTTTCTGCACAAGCTCCCACTCAAACAAATGTTAGATAAAAAAAAATTGTCCATAACACCTTGCATTTGAGTTGATCAAGCTTTGATACCAAATGAAAGAAAGAAGAGATGCAAATACTCTTCCTACATCAATACATGGGAGAAGAATGTGAAGAAACTATAAAACAAAAACAGTAGCAAACAAAATAAACAACAAATTATTAATAACACAATGTCTTAGGAAAAACCCTCCCTCTAGAAAAACCCCGCACTCAAGCACAATTAATGTATTATTCAACAAATAAATGGTTATAGTAGAGTCCATGTTCTCTCAAAAAAAAGTGTTTAGTAATGACAACACTGTAAAATATAAGTAGCATAATAATAAGATAACATTTACACACTATTTTATTCCAACCCTAAGAGTCTATAAAGAAGCATAAAACAACCATAAACCATTTTAAGCTTTTCCATTACTACAGGTTGCACATTAAAAACAAGTCATTCCCTCTCAATACTTTACATTTTTTTTCTTTCAAAATTTTACATTTATTCTTTTTTATATTTATTTTGTGCCACAACTTTACATATATTCTCTTCTCCACCACAGCATTTATTCTCAACACTATAAAGTATATGATGCACCTATCTCAATACATAAATCACCTAGAACTAGAGACACAACAACATGTACGTAAATTAAATGAAAAACGCAAGTCATACCTCTTGTAGATCGTGCAAGGTTTTACTAAAAAATGAATAACGTCATTGTAAACTAATTTCAATCTAGGGAAGGACCATCACTATAAATATATCATAAGTGAGGATTTAATTAATTACGAATGGATATAGTATTTAAGAAGAAGAATTAAAATCTATAAGAAATTTTTTTTTTTNTAGGTTTTGTATTAGATATTGATCAAAAAACTATATGTCTGAGAGTTATCTAATATTTTGGCTTTAGCGTCCAATTAGGAAACCACTTCTGTCAGGTGTTTAAAGTCAAAAGAGGGGTAACGGTGTTTAGTTGGGAAACCACCATTGTGAGCTATCTAGTATTATGGCCAAGTGTCCAATGCAAGAAGGCATACATTCTACTTTGCCATGCAGGGCTGAAAAAAGAAGAAAAAAAGACTAAGAAACAGATAAAACATGGGGAAATTTTAGTGCCCTGGACCAAGACGCGGTCCGGCGTAGACTTGTGCTACCTATGATTTTCTTTTTTCTCGATTTTCCATGGCCCTTCTCAGGTCTTGCAGAAATTCCATCACATTATCCACCCTGTGCCATCTATCATCTTCCCTAGATTGCACTTCATTCATGGTTGTTTTTATGTCCTTCATCTCCTGTTTGATACTGTCAAGAATGGTCGAGAGCTCTGTGTCCCTGAAAATCGAAGGAGAAGGCCTGTGGGAAATAGGGGAGGAGGAAGAATAGTTTAGGTGAGGGAAGGAGGGAAAAACTATGGGGGAGAAATGAGGGGGCGATGGGGGAGGTGCCGCATAGCCAATTGAATTACCCATTAGATCAAACCATTCCACTCTACAACTGAAGGGGTTTGAAAGTGGTGAGAGGCCAGTTTCAGGGTTCACTTTCGGAATTGACGGAGAAGGGATGACTAACTGGGTAAAGGGAGGGGGGAGCTAGAGGAGGGAGAGAAGTTGAAGTGCAGTGTGGGGAAAAGGTTGGAGAAGGGAGGTTCCCTGCCCCGGGCTGGATACCAGGCCACACCACGCCTTGATCTACCCCTGAACCGTGGCATGAAGGGAGGGTCTATGCGCACCATAAGCCACACAGATGGAGGGTAAGCACCAACAAACTCTAAAATTTTCTTGAGAGAAACGCACCAGGTTGAAGGATCATAGCTATGGGTGAAATGAGCTTCCAGGAGGTTTCTTCGAAATAAGGGAGCATGAGAGAACTATGCAAACTAGCTTGGAGGTGACCCGTAAGTCTCGTCATGCAGCGCCATGAAGACTCGCATGAGAGAGGTAAGGTGTTGAAGTATGTAGATTGTCAGATGCGTGTGTGGTAGGTCAGATGACAGCGAGGAATTTGCCAGCTAGCAAGTGCCTAGGTGATGGGACGTGAGTTTGCTTCCCATGGACAAGTGAGTTGGCCGAGGGGCTCTTTGCTGCGAGTCTAGACGTGACATGGGGTTGCCACGTGTGGCCATGT
The DNA here is from genome assembly GCA_032191745.1 of Picea mariana. Taxonomy (NCBI): domain Eukaryota; kingdom Viridiplantae; phylum Streptophyta; class Pinopsida; order Pinales; family Pinaceae; genus Picea; species Picea mariana. The sequence goes on from JASDQU010307634.1 coordinate 30,663, forward strand.
GGCCTGGCCAGGTGGCTCGTTGTGGTGTTGTGTCCTTCATGATCAAATAAATACCCCATCCGGAGATAAAAAAATTAATTTTATCCAAGTTTAAAAGATGTTTAAAAGATTCAAAAATTAATTTTAAAAATATTTAATTATTTTGGAATTTAATTTTTATAGATTTTATAAAAACATATTATCATTCTTAAATAATTGCAAATACTCACCTCAATATAATACAAGTCTGAAGCCCACTTCTAATTTTAGGAGATCTCTGTCCTAATTCATCATCCACGTTGACATATTAAAATGTTTTAGTAACAGGAATTATATTTATATAAATTGATAGCCAAAAAAATTTATTTCAGTTTTTTAATAAATATATATTTATATAAATTTGATAATAAAATATTCAATTCAAATGATATATTAAACATTTTATTTATATTTCTATTAAAAATTTGAATCTAAATATTTTTATTTAAATTGTATAATAAAATATTTTATTTATATAAAAAATGTTATCTTTTAGATTTTCACAGCTTGTAATATTACCTATTTAAATTGTATGGTAAAATATTTTATTTATATAAAAATGTTATCTTTTAGGTTTTCACAGCTTGTTATGTCTAAAGGTATACTTATTGACAGAGAGCACAATTAATCAGCTTTTAATCTAAAATTCTAATCTAATGGTTAACAATTGAAGATGCTGACATATTCTTAGTCGTCCTCCCAAATCAATGAATGTGATTTACTCTTCACAACTTCCTTGTATTTCTGAATGCATCCGTTACCCTGTTTACTTTTTAACATTTACCTAATATGATTGCCACATTTAAATGATTAACCTTTCAAATTACCATTTAGATTTCCTCAACTGTCCAAGAGTTTCATTTTCTGACTGCCTGTGCATTTCATTTTCTATCTTTCCTAACCTATCCGCGCGATTTCATTTTGGCCACGGATTTCAACTGTCCGTCCATTCTCTACCGCCGATTTCCTTAGCTGTCCCACCTTTTCTACAATTAAAACATCCCCCTTCGGCGTTCTCAGCAGTAGCTATGCTAGTAATATTACCTATTGAAATTTCTCGATATAAATTGGGTTAAGAATCTTCAAAACTTTCAATTTTTTTTAAAGAGTGGACACTCTATCCATTTTCAAAAACAAAAATAATTAAAAATATTAAAAAAAAAATGCTGATAAAAAACATTTTATAACATAGGATAGAATATCTACTGGAAAAATTGAATTTAAAAAACGCTTGACACAATTAAATTGTAAAAACTTTTTATAACATATAGTAGAATATCCACTGGAAAAATTGATTTTAAAAAACTCTTGACACAATTAAATTGGAGTCAGGAAACTCTTACAAAGTTTATATTACAAAAATTTCAACAAGCAATTAAAAAAATTGTTATTGATATTTTTTTAAAAATAGTATTTAATATTTTTTTTAACTGAGAGTGAATTCCATGAATTCCCTAAAAAAAGATACACTTCTCCATAAAAGTCTTTAAACACAATAATTACTTTATTTAATTTATTACACAAAACGGAACGATGGCTATAAATTTCATAATCTGTTAAGCAACAGAATGAAGCTTTAAGTAGCGGTTTTCATTGCTTTCCGAAGCGCCTTCATTTTTTCGTTCTTCCTGGTTGCGTATCCTTCTGCATTAATTATTCTCTTGATTTCGGATCCTTCTACATTAAGCATAGAAGTGCAGAGATAATGGACGATACAAGTGAAAGTGACGAGACAATGCAGAGTACAAGTGAAAGTGAAAGTGACGAGACAATGCAGAGTACAAGTGAAAGTGAAGAGACAATGGAGCATTCAAGTGAGGAGGAGATGGTTGATTTTGAAAATCAGCAGATAAGGCAGAAGCTGCGTGAATCGGAAATTATAGGGCGCGTTCTCGACGATTTCATGCCATGCATGATGTTGCAGGTAGTATACCCCGATAAACTAATTACTTTGGGTGATCAACTATGCCTCCCTCAAGTGCAAATCGAACCTGAGATTTATGGCTGTGGCGATCGTTCCGTTCCCGAGTTTCTGCAAGCCCGTCGCAATGGCTTAATTGTAAGTCGGTTTCAGTTATATTTCGTCGTTATATTCCACAATATTTATTTATACATTGTCAAATTGAAGTTCGTATTATTAAATTTTTCACAAATCCACATAATCAGGTTATGACGGATCCTGACGCTGTGGGCGGCGAGTATTTGCACGGGTATGCTATAATCCTCCTGAACTCAGATCAAATTTCTGAAGAACATAGCACCGGATTCCATTCAATTTAATCACAGCTTCGGTTCTTACGTTGTGCAGGTTGTATATCAGATCCGTTATGGATCCCGAAAATTGTGACCTAGGTATCCTAGCTGTCTTTCTTTCTTTGACCTTGAAAATGATGGAATAAATATCAGGCAATCTGACCAGTAATTATGAATATCTGATCGGTTTCTTTGTGCTGCAACCCTAGGTGCTACCTTGCTCGACCTGGTTGCCCATGAACCTCGGAGAACGTCTATCCGTATGATAGTTTTCACATTGTTCACGGCCTCAGAATCTGACAGGATATATGTGCCTATCAGGAGGGACAAGTTCAGTACAAGAGATTTTGCCGATACGAATGCCTTTGGACCACCTCTGACTGCTGCTTTTTTCTACATCAAACGTGAAAATGAGAAGGAGAATAGGAAATGTGATAATGAATCGCCCAGATCCGATCGAAATGGGAGTCCGTCACACAGTAAGGGTGCCTATGCAATTTCAAAACCCATGGGCAAGCACATTACGGCCATCTACGGCCATCTACGTTGAGGATATGTAAATAGGCTACACCATTTTCTCCGTGTCTTGAGTGCTATATTGTCATATTCAGATCTTGAGTGCTATATTGTCATGTTCAATAAATGGAACCCGATTAGATATAAAACAAATTCATCTTTGGCTTCTTACTTTAATTGTTGCTATTTATGTGATAGCCTTTTCGATTGTAATTTGTGTAATGAGTTGACGTGCAACTTATTTTTTTTTAAACATTATTATTATACATGAAGTTGTTTTAGAAAGTAAATTAATATATACAGAGCTGAACCCATTATTCATTAGGAATCGAAGATCAGCGTAGCTCCTGAAATCTCAAATAAAATCAAGACTGTCTTCCTAGAAAGATCAGCGCGGTGAAATAGTAAGGTACAATGGATTATAACCTCCTGAGATCTCAAGAAAAAATTAAGACTCTCTTACTACAACGGAATCATTGGGACGAAAAGCAGAACAGAACAGAATCTTTAGCGTTAACAGAGTTTAGCCCATTTTTATTATCATCCCAAGGGAGTTTTTTTTTATTTGTTAATAAAAGTAGTTGAATGTGAGATATTCATTTGGAGCTTTTCTCTTGCTTAGGTTTACTGCAGAAGCGGGTCGAACTCGAGATATGAATCCTGTAGGGCTATGAGATTTAGGCGCATACCAGAGGCAGACGTTTAAATGCATATCTTCTAACTACTGCAACTAGCTAGGGGGTTAAAGGAACTCGATTAAGGGGAAGTTTATCAGAGTGCAAGAAAAGAACAAGAGAGATGAAAGAAAAGGATGAGAGGGATAGCGGTAAACTGTACATATGAGAAATATACGTTAGCATTCCGTGAAATTAAATCTCCCAAACAAAAACATTACTAGATCGTTCATAACAATGGAGTGAACGCTATACAGTAAGATTTCTCAAGCAATTTGACGTTAAGGTATACAATTATAAGCAATTTGACAGGTCACAATTCAAAACAGAATTATACAGAAGGTATACAATGGGGGCGTATTCTACCTGTTAATTAATTGCTCAGTTTTATATGCGTTACTCATGGTTCAACCAACATCACGTATTTTGTAAATAGTTCTCGTGGTTCCAGAACCAAATGTTCACAGTTACACCAACTTTGTTCAAGGTTCTATAAACTACTCTTAGTTTCATATGCATTGCTATTAGTTCCAAGAACATTATTCATTGTTTTGTAGACAAGATCTTTGTTCAAGGTTCCATACTTAAGGAATGAGATTGAGGTTCCATACTTAAGGAATGAGATTGAAAAACTTATAAATGATGTTTAAAGGATGACTTTTACTTTTATATATAGAGTTAGCCCAGACATCTCAATCAAAGCCTTATACAAGAAGCAAGTGATTTAAGCACTAAAGGTCACTTAGAGGATTGTATTAGCATTGTATTTTTTTTGTTTATGAGAAATATGATGCACTTGTTAAGAGATGGAGTTTTTGTATTAATAAACTCAAACAGACTCATTGCCATACTAATTAGATGGAAGCATTGTATTCATGGTATTAATGGGCACCACTTAACATTTAAATGACTATTTTGAGCATGTCAAATGAAATATTCAATCTTTTATTAATACAATCATTGAGACACTTCAATAATGAAAGCAAATGACACCATCACAAAAATTGCAATATACAAGGAAATCTAGGTGGGAGAACTCATTTACTTCCATGTACAATGAGATAATATGATAAATTTATATTGTAATAACGACAACATAACAAAGTTGGCAAAAATTCTAGTTTATTATACTCAAACCATAACACATCAAGAAACAACAACATTTATGTGAAAGACATAATTGAAATGAAATACTAATGGGTATTTTAAATTTAAAGTGGCAATTGTTGGCATGTTTACAGGCAAAATGTGCTTGTGATTGACGGCAAGAACAACAACGAACCAAACCTCGAGAGCACAGAAGACGAGAAAGCTCAGAAGAGATAGCAGTTTTGAGAAAGTGCATACGAGGTCCAAGAGATGGACCCAGAGCAGGAGCAAAGGTCGAGACCCGCGAACACTTAGAAAACCTTCTAAGTCAAAGAGATCAGAAGCTAAGGAAGAAGAGCGACAATGGTCGTTGGATCATCAATCCAGAGGAGCAACAACCGTAAGATTGAATTAATTGAAGGATACGATAAGCAGGGAACAACGATTGAGAATTCGATCATCCGAATTTTTGTTAGCTATCGGATTGATTTAAGTGGAAGGACACCATAAGCAACGGCTGAGATCTACGATCTCGATCACCAAAATTTTCGTTAGTCATCGGATCGAAATAAATGGAAGGATAGGATAAGCAAACATGGAGGGCCGTTGGATTTAATCTAAGGCAAAGCTGTATCGCAGACATATCGATTTGTTGATCTAAGATCTTGTTCAACGAACAACATTCCTTTCGGGTCTAAAGATGTGAGGAGGTTACGCTACGGAGAAATCACTTCGAGAGTTTCAATTTGAGATTTGAAATCCCCGAAGCCTAGGGAGCAGAAGATCTGAAGTAAATCTCGATCATCTGATCATACGAAATAGATCTCAGTTGCCATATCGTCCGAAGTAAATCTCAAGTGTTGGATCGTCTGAATTGGATCTGGGTCGTCTAATCAAGAGCGTCAGTTTGTGATTTGAAATATCTGAAGGCCAGAGACCCGAAGAGCCAAAATAAATCCTCGATCGTCGGATGATCCGAAGTAAATTTTAGTTGTCATATCATTCCAAAGTGGAAGGACAAGATAAGTTAGAAGAAGGGTGCGCTATTCTAAGTGGCCAAGAATCGGGCACTCAGATTTACGGTCGGCATGGCATATCGGACCCCTCGCGACCTTTTTGCCTTTAACCGTGGGCAGGGGATCCGAGTTGGTGGTATTTTCCATGCGGGACCCTCAAACGTGTCACCTTCCTGTCAACTTGGACCCCCCTCATTGATTACCACTTACCACCTAATACCCCCTCTGCGTAAACCACCAAACCACTCATGCATACCACCTTCGCGCTTCGACGTCACACTCCATTACACTTCCTACACATCTCAACCACGTCAACAGACCACCTCAGAAAGGACATGTGGCAGAACCACGTAAGAAAGGACATGTGGAAGACCACCTCAATATAGACACATGGAAGTAATCCACATACTTCAAGGGGAAGTAAGGTTTGATACTTAAAACTTCAGAAGTCTGGAGACCTGAAGGAGATCTCGACCGCTGATCGAGAAAGTGGCCAAAAAACTGTTGATCTAGTTGAAACGCCAAATTCCCGAAGCAGAGACGAGCCGTCAATTGAGAAGGATAGGTGTCCGCAAATCATCGACTCCAGAAGATTGGCATATGAGCGAAAGCAAGGTTTGAGATTTGAAACTCTCGAAGCCCATATCATGAAATAAATCACAGTCGTTGATTTAGGGAGGTTAGATCTGACCCACAGAACTTGAATGAACACATATAAACCATCAGATTTAGGAGAACTGTCAAGATCATGAGATCGACGGTCTTGTTACATTGTTGGGATTGAAGGTGTGAGAACTTTAAAAAGTTGAAGGAAGGTCACAATCGAAACCACAGTTTTGGAGAAAGGACACGTCGAGACTCGAGGTAAATTGTAGGGCGAAAAGTAGTTTGATTCAAACAACCTTTGGACGCACCCGCAATTGCGTTGTCACATGAGTTCATCTCCCAAGGTCATATCAAAACACGGAGTTAGCACTCGCTAGACCGATATCAAGAAGAGCCTTTTGAATAGGATTTTGGTCATCGTCGGTGGTCACGTGAAGGAAGGGGCTTAGAAGCCAAAGAAGCCAAAAAAGACTGATTCTAACTACCAAAGAAGACGAAGAGTTGCGACTACGAGAGAAGCCAAAGAATATTTGGATAAAATCTACTGATGATGAATAGATTCATCATAACCACCAAAGAAGACGAAGAGTTGTGATGATGATCTCATAGAGAACTTGGCGTGAGAAAGACATGCAGAAAAGAGAAGAGGGTGTTCTTTTTCAAGCGTGATGAATGTGGGTAGGATGAGACTCAGTGTATAATCTGAAGGGGAGATCTGTGGCGTGGTGAAGAGCATGCAGAGGTAGCAGAGAGCATAAAAGGAAAAAGAGAAGATGAACAACAAGCGGTGTTGAGCACAGGAGGAAAAAGAGAAGAGCATAGAAGCAGAACGATGCAGAAGCAGAACAAAGTATAAAAGTTGAATAAGGGAGAGGAGACATGGAGTTGTAATATACCATATTAGAGACAGAGAAATTAAGTAAAGTTTTTTAAGATTCAATCAAGGTGGTAGGGTGGTGCTAGGGAGGATTGCAATCCTCTAAATTCTAGTTGGTTCTAGAAGATATTCTAGGAGTTGGTACTTCCATCTAGTGGGTGCTAGAGAAACCTAGGAGTTGGTGCTTCCATCTAGTTGGTGCTAGATAAATCTGAGCGTCGGTGCTCTTTGCAAGTTGTAGCTTGCTATCAGAGTTTGTAGCCTCATATTTGAGTTGCGGCTCAAATACCGTGATGTACATGAAAGTTGGAGCTTGGTTCACATCTAAGAAGAAGAGGTTTTCACCCTTTATGGGTTTCCTCAGAAAAATGAGTGTCTCTGTGTGATTGATCATTGTATATATATGCATGTTAAGTTATGAGGAACACATTAAATAATAATCTAGAAAGAATCATAAAATAACAGGAAAAGTTTCAAGCTTATATACATAACTGATTCAACCCCCCCTCTCAGTTATATTTCCAGCAATTGGTATCAGAGTCGGTGCCTTTGATCAAAGGTAGATCCTTAAGCTTGAACATGACTAGTCATGGTGGAAGTTCAACTAATAGACCGCCTCTATTTGATGGAAAAAACTTTTCCTTCTGGAAAATAAGGATGAGAACACGTTTAATGTCTTTGGGAGTTGATGTTTGGGATGCCGTTGAAATGGGATATGTGAAGCCTGTAGTCTTGGCCTGAAAAGACGATAAGATGGAGTTTATCTTTAATGAAAAAAAAATGAATGACATCCTCAGTGGACTTGTTGAAGCCGAGTTTGTCAAAGTCATGCACTGTGATTCAACGAAATTTATGTGGGACAAACTAATAAGTAGTTATCAAGGTAATGAAAAGTTGAAAGACGCAAAACTTCAGACTCACACACTAAAATTTGAGTAGCTAAAGATGGATGAAGACGTAACTATCAGTAAATAATTCTTATGTATAAAATAACTTGTCAACACTTTGAAAGGCCTAGGTCAAATGATAGATGAATCTTTTCTAGTCGAGAAAATATTAAGATCTCTTCTTGATATATTTTACTCAAAGGTCTCTGCTATAGAGGAAATAGTTCATCTCAAAACGTTGACACTAGATCAACCTATTGGAACCCTAAATGCTTATGAAATGAGAATCACCAAAGGTAAATCCACTACAAGAGAGGCATCTTTTAAGGTAGATAAAAACACAGACTCTGATATAGATGAGATTGAAGCAAATTTTGTGAGACGACAAAAGAAAGGATTAGGAAAATACAAAGGTAAATTTCCCTTCCAATGTTTAAAATGTTGTAAGATAGGTCATTTTGCATCTATGTTTCCTCAAAAAAGAAATAATTAGACATATGACGATGAAGAGAAGCAAAAACACAAGAAAATCTATAAAGAGAATAAATTTAAGAAGAAAAGCCTTTGTGTAAACAATGATGATGATCCCTCAGATGATGAAAGCAGTGACTCTTCTATTGAAGATAAACTAAATTATATCATGCTAATAGATTTAGAAGATATAAACACTGAAAATATAGGAAGTGAGTTCTTTGATTGTGAAGCAATAGTAGATCTTGAAGGACAAATTGTTAGTTCCATGGAAGAGATTGATAGACTCAGAAAAAAGAAAAGAAAACAAAAACAATTGTTGCTCAGGTATGAGAAAACACGCAAGGAACCATCTGAAGAAATCGATATGTTGAAGGTTAAGTTAGAAGAAGCTAATAATATTGAAGACATCCTCAAACAAAAATTGAAGGAATTCGAAAAAAAAGGTGAAAAATTTGAAGCTGAAGTAGTGACTGTCAAAAAAGGTCTAGAGAAATTCCAGGCCTTATATCATCAGAATCTGACAAGCATTAAAGCTTTAGAAGGATTAGCCTCCATTCTGAATCAACACAGGAATTCAAAGTTGAAAACAAGTTTGGGTTATGAAGAGGGATCGAGTAGTGGTCATCCAAGCACCAAAGAATCCATCAAGTTTATCAAATCTACAACCATTGAGAACAACAAACCTACAGAAACAAAGGAAGAGAATCAGATGCCAAGGCGGGGGTGGGTGAAGGAAAAACTACCAGAACTCAATCTGTAGAACAAAGAAATAATGCACCCTCTGCTCAAGGAAATTGTCATCATAGAAGAAATCAACCTGCTCAAAGAAGACAATCATTTTCCAGGTACAAAGATTTTTTCTATGGATATTGTTTTTACTCCTCTAACATTGGCCACAAATCTGCAAATTGTTCTTTAAGATTTAGACATGAGTAATCAAGACATCCAAGGAATAAATACTTGCCACAACAAATAATGGGACAACCACAGACTGCAAATCATGTGATGGCTGGGAAAAAGATGCAGATTATGCATAACAATCATTATGATCCTTTATTGAATGAACCAAAATGTTACATCTACCATAATTATGGACATAAAGGTGCATACTGTCGCTTAAAGAACTATAAGCTAGATTCAAATCACAGAGCTGAAACCGTTAAGGTTTGGAAGAAGAATGAAGATAAGAAGTGTGGATTAGTGTTGTCATCTCAAAGACAAAAAGACCCCTGGTATATTGACAGCGGATGCTCCATTCATATTAAAGGTGACAAAAGTAATCTCCTATCACTCAAAGAATATAAATCAAGGAGTGTGACTTTTGGAAATGATGCTCCAGGAAAGATCAGAGGTAAAGATCTACTAAGCTTAAGTAATGGAAGAAGAAAAGTGCAGTATCTATTATTTGTTGATGGTTTAAAGCATAATATTATTAGTTTGATTCAGATATGTGACAGAGGATGTGAAGTGACTTTCACTTCGAAGCATTGTAAAATAAAGACAATAAACACAGGAGAGTTGATTGCAAAAGGGGTTAGAACTGAAAACAATGTATATGGTCTAAAGGAATATAAGGAGAAATGTCATTTAAGAAAATTTGATGAAAGTTGTTTATGGCACAGAAGGCTTGGACACCTGAATTTTGATCATATTTTCAAACTGAATAATGAAGGTGTTGTGAAAGACCTTCCAAGAATATCTAGGCCTAATAACTCTGTATGTGAATCCTGTCAAATGGGGAAGCTGACTCATGCTCAATTGAAATCAAAGAGTTTCACATCTTCAAAGAAACCACTTCAATTTGTTCATATGGATTTGTGTGGACCATCGCGAAAGGAAGGTACTAGAGGAGAAATTTACTTTATGCTAGTCATTTATGACTTCTCTAGGATTTTTCTATCATTTGGTCTCACTAAGCAATAATAAAGGCCAAATGGAATTTTAACTTTTCAACAATTAAAAATATATTCAACGAAGAGACAAAGAGTTTAGTTTTAATACACCTGTAATATTTTAAAATAGATGTTTAATCCCTTGAATTCAATTCTTGAATAGTCACGATGGTAGATAGGAAACAATTATAGTGGATGTAAGCATGACACACCTATATGGACAACATGCGGAAAAAAGTGTGTGATGGTAATTGGATTATGTAATATATATATATATATATATATATATATAATTATGGAACTAATCTATTAAAAATACAATAGAGATACAATGAGAGAGTCATAGTGTTTATCCCTATGAATGGAAAAAACTGAGGCGTGTCCTTATTGGGAAACTAGGCTAGGAAAAGATTTGATCATCCTTTCTACCCTTTGGTGTGAAACCAGGATGAGAGATATTTGTTTGTTTTCTTACTATCATATTACCAAAAAAACTTGAAAAGTCCCAAATGAAAAAATAATGAAAAAGAACAACTTGGGAATGAAGTGTGCTTGTCAGTCACGATGGGAGGGCCATCCAGAGCAATCTCTTCTACAATGGGGAATCTACTGAAATCATTGCCCCTATCATGTGAGGAGCTAGATATTTCTAAGATTGGTTCCTTCACCGGGCGGCCTCCGTTCTTGATAAAGGGAGCCATCAACGAACTGTCCATTCATGGAGTGGTCTCAACGACTCATTTGATGGAATTCTCCCAAGGTTTCGAGGTGATAGGGAGGGCTGCAAAGGGAAGAGGATGAGTGTCATGGGAGGGAGGAGCTAATGGAGGAGGATGAGTTGTGGGGGAATGGGGTGAAAGGAGAACTAGGAGGAATCTAAAAAAACACACAGGAGGTTGAGGACGGTGCATGTGAGAAGCTTCTTTACCACCGAATAACTGTGATGGTGTCTGGAGGTGAGGCGTGATGCTGGGAGGGAGCTTGAAACCTCTTGTTCCCAATTGTCTAGTAGTTTCTGTAGTGATTTGGGGACCGAGAGGTCATAGCCATCCTAGTTGGTAAAGAGGGGTAGGGGAGTAGATGTAGAATATATCCCGCCGTGGCCACTTCACCCCAAGGTGGGGATGGAATGCTCGTGGAGAGGAATGAGTGAGGGACTATGGTTGTAGGGAGCTGCGATAGGGGAGTTCCACCACTGATTGCAAAGAGTAGAGAGTTTCCACTTGTGGCGAGCAAAGAGCCATGTCATGGACGAAGCAAAGGAAGAATGATAGGAGAGGTCATGGCTAGTGAAGTGATAAGTGCCATGTGGAGGGGGGATAAAACATGACACTATTAATGCAACCAAACTTTGCAAGCACGTGGACCGGTGTGATGCACAGTAGCCATTCAGTTGGGGAGAGAGAGCCATAGTCAGAGTAATGGAATGGTGGCTCACGACAAGTGGGAGATTAATTCACATGAGGAGGGGGTGAGGTGGACTGTAGCAAATCTTCGTTTCACATGTTGAGGGGACTAGAGGTTCCCTCTAGGTGGACGAGGGTGCACCCGCATCCGAAGAGGATTATGTGATATATATATAATGTTACACTTCTCTGCATCTGAATTTTTTTGTTCAATTCATTTTTCCTTTTTATGGTTGTCTTCATAAACCAATTCTCCCTTGTTCACTGTGAGGACATTCTTCTGTGTTTGTTTGCATTCAACACCTACACTCTTTGAACATGTATAACTTCCCTTTTCACTTCTTTTATGAGACAATGTTGTCTCTTCCTATGATATGAAAAATTCCTAGATCAATCTCTCCTTTATACCCTCATGAGGGAATTGTTCATCTCCCTTGTCCTTTATGATAGTGTCTGGTGAATTCCTATTTTCATAACTTGTATAACTTGTACACACACACAAGAAATTTATGAGCGACTCATCTTGTTCCTCATATTCCTCTCCAAGAATTACTCCCTACTCTGGATCATAAGAGTAAATTGTTGGTCCTTCTCTCAAGAACTTTCTATGCTTAACTTCTCTAATTTCTTCCTCTCTAATTCAAGCATTCAATTTTTTCTTCAACCTCTATCCCAACTTCCTTACAAATAATTTTACAATAGGCCACTTGACTTTCTTTTTCAAATTCCAACTTCTTTAACTCTGTCCTATAATCGCTTATTCATCACATTAATTTTTTCCTTTAACTCAACAATCTCTCTGTCAAATTCCTCATCGTTCATCCACTTCCTGCCATTTTTTCTCGCACCTGATCTCACTTGATTGTGGCCTTCTTCTGAACCCTTCATCCTATCTCTAGCCATCTCCATTTCTTCCATTATGAGCTTCTACATGCTCACTTTAAGTTTCAATAAGCCTCTGCGGTAACAAGTATGTTTCACCTTGCTATAATATACCTCACCACAATTCTCCTCCTAATCCTAGCTTCTTGGTATCTCTAGTCCTCTCCTATGGATCCTTCTTGAGCTTCCTCTACTCCTCTAGGCTTCTGCACTCCTACTCACTTTCCTTTAAGAACTTCTATTGTTCTCCTTGTATCACAAAATTACTATTTGTAAGGATTCTATCATAATATCCTTCCTTGTTGCTATTTATCAACAAAAATATTCTTTAACCAAAGTTATTGAAAAGTATGAAATTCTTTACGTACAAGATATGTTCCAATATCTTGTCCTCCAAATATTTCTATCCACTCTTGGTTGCAATGGCCTCTAATCTACAACTTCAAAGTTTCTCTGCTGAACATTGTCCCTTTACTCTAATACACAAAATTCTTCATTTCAACAAATACATAACTCTCCCAAACCAAAATGCAAACACATAACTTACCTCCAATTCTTAGAGCATTGTTGTGCTCTTGTACCATTGAATTGATGGAGCCTACTTACATAGACTCACGTTTCTCACCTATGATTCCCAAATCAATGTTGTGTTGGATTGAACTGTCGAAATCGAGTAATGAATTGAATTTAATTCTTTAGCAACACATGCTAGCAAATTCCGCACAAGTACCGTATTAAACCCCTCATGCGCTAAAACCTTTATTTTACATACACAAATCCCACGTATTGAAACTCATCCTAACCCAAAACTCAAGGGTTAAACTCCATAAAACCAAGCGCTATAACAGAGCTCTAGAATCTTTTGGTAAACTCTATATAGCTAGAGGCTATAACGAAATGCATATTAGGCATCAGGTATCACTTTATCGGCGATCACAATGCAACACATATCAAAATTTACTGATATTGCGGGCTCCAATATGTTGTAACCCCATTGTGGAACCGTGATATCAGCGTATCGCCTATTGGTGTATCACATACACAACACATTAACCTTTTAACAGATATGCTAAGGGTGGATATGGAACCAGGAACATTGAAACATGATATTGGATATCGGGTATGGCATATATGGAGGATGTCACACTAATAAATATCGTCGGGTCGATATGGCACTTCAATAGGACATCACCACGTGTCCACTTTGGAACCATTGATATTGATTATATTGCCACCTTTAATTTTATTACACTATCGCCTTTGGTTTATAGGTCTATCACTCCCTCAAAGTATTGGTTTATAGGTCTATAACCCTTTAACTTTGCATCTTATGTGTTTATGCTTCTGATGCAATAGATTGACCTCCATCGTCAATCCATAGTTATCAGTGGTCACAATCTCTACCCGCTTCTGCTGCACTTTTGTTCATGAGGTTTAATCCAAGTTTATTGCTTTTCTTTCAGCCGTCGATCTTTGATGATCAACAAATAGGATAGAATCTCGTTTCCACTGCAACGAAGTTTATATAAACTTGGACTCTTCATCTCTATTTCGCTCTATAAGATATCTAAATCAGTCTATCCTCGACCTATTCATAGAGAGGTATTTCACTGCCACCTTCATAATGGGATCACTATGTCTACAACACATTAAAGATTTGAATTTCTTTTTCCGGGTATACAGAAAGCCTATATTCATTAATTAAGCGTTCAAACGATTCAATAAAGGACACACACAATTAAGAGTCACCATACTTTCATTTACTCAAAACTATATTTAAAACATGTACAAACTCGGAATATCATTCTAGCCCGATTCCAAATCAGGGATTCTCCTCGACCCTCTCGCTATGGCTTTATTTTCTTCTATTTGGCCTCTCTCCTCAGAAAGATTTCTGATTTCTCACCAATTGGCCATTATTTTTCATGCCGTTGACTTACCTTTTATCCATGGAAGATACAGTTCCATCTCAATAAACAATTACCTAAATTTTTGCAACTCATTACAAAATAGTATTCCCTCTCTCAAAATTATGAGGATCAATTTAATCCAATCCTCTATACTTAAGAAAATTCACCTAACACAATTAATTTGCTAAAATAAGTCATTTACATAATAAATGAGGGAAAACAACCCTCCTTCCTAGCAACCCTATCATTCTAGAATATAATTACAAATTTAGGAAAAATACAATATTTAAATTAAGGGAACCCACCCTTTTTAGTAAATTCTAAGAGCCCTTTAGGCCTTCTCAAAGTGATTGATTTCTGATAGAAAATGCTCCTGCATCAATAATTATCAATGAATAACACATAATACAAAGCCTTAGAAATCAAAGGAACTTTAACTAAACCAAATACATAATTATGAATTAAGTCCAACAACCCAAAAGTTTTGTGAGAACTAGATTGAAATTGAAAAGGGTTTTGTTTTCCATATATGTAGTGATGAAAAAAATAAATTCAAGATCACAATCATTCATTCGATCAACAACATTTTTATTTTTTTGAGGCCTATAGGCCCTTGTCATCTATATGGATAAATATTTGCTATCATATCATTGTATTCTATTTAGGTAACTTGATATTTAAATCAATATATTGTTTATGAGGTTTCAATTGGGAAGGTGTAGATAGTATAGACATCTCCATTGCAAAATTTGAAGAACTAATTTATGCTCAATAGTGCATGCAACCTACTAAATAAGAATTTCCACCTGAACACCGTTAATGAGTACCATGGCTCTTCAAACCATCTTACAACCTTTGTTAGAAAAAACAACCTACATACCTATATATTTAAGTGTGCTTACTGATATTAGGTTTTTTGCAAGACCCTACTTGTGAAAAAATCCACTAATTTGCTTTGTTCTTCCATTAGGGGAATGTGGTTAAGACCCTACCATGTCCAAGTATTCTAAGAGGAGAGTCACAACCAAGGTATACCATCCCAACATCATATATCTCATTTGTTGAAAATCAATGTCGATCATAAGTCATATCGAAGGAAGCTCCAAATTCTGTCATCCATGTACTCTAGCTTACATAGGTTTACATTATTGCAACAAAGACATCTCCACCACTGTTATGATAAAAAAATTAGACTTGTCATCAAAATCATTATTTTCCTTTTCAATCTTCTTCTTCTCTTCCTTGCAATCCCTTCCAAAATTCCCAACCTTGTCGTAGTTACAACATTTTTCTTTGGAATTTCTAGGTTTCTCATGTCTCTCATAGGATGTGGATGTACCATTTTCTCTCTTCTTTCCTTTCTCCTTTGATATTTAACAAACAACTAAGGCCTGATTGGTGGATTCACAATATTTCCACCTCACCTCCTATGAGAGTAGAGTATCCATGACCTTATTAAGGAACAATGCATTTACTATGCTTCTAATTGCCATTACCAGGTTGTACCATGAATGTTGAAGAAAACACAAACGGGTCATGCAATGATCCTCCTCATCCATATTCACTATGATTGAGATCAACAAGGCCACAATAGTATTAAAAGAATTCAAGTGATAAACTACAGAATCAATATTATTCATTCTCAAGGAGAGCAAAATTTTCCATAGAAAAAGTTTATTAACCGAGGATTTCTCTTAATACAAATATCCTAACTTCTACTAGATAGTAGCTACTACATTTGTTTCTCAAGACACGTTCAATAATACCAAATCTATAAAACATGGTTAGATAAGTCTTCTTGCCTTTCTGTCCAACACCACCCACTCTTCATCATTCATACTAGTTATGCAACCCATAGATCTCAATCTATGAGAATATGCTCCATCTTCAGCTTCCATGGGTAAAATTTAGTGCCATTAATGTTCTCCATTTATAATATGGATGTGCTAGTATTGATCTACAACAAGATTTTTTTCTGCTCAGTCTCCCACTCAAACAAATGTTAGATAAAAAAAAATTGTCCATAACACCTTGCATTTGAGTTGATCAAGCTTTGACACCAAATGAAAGAAAGAAGAGATGCAAATACTCTTCCTACATCAATCCATGGGAGAAGAATGTGAAGAAACTAGAAAACAAAAACAGTAGCAAACAAAATAAACAACAAATTATTAATAACACAATGCCTTGAAGAAAACCCTCCCTCTAGAAAAACCCCACACTCGCACAATTAATGTATTATTCAACAAATAAATGGTTATAGTAGAGACAATGTTCTCTCAAAAAAGAGTGTTTAGTAGTGACGACACTATAAAATATAAGTAGCATAATAATAAGATAACATTTACACACTATTTTCTTCCAACCCTAAGAGTCTAAAAATAAGCATAAAACAACCATAAACCATTTTAAACTTTTCCATTACGACAGGTTGCACATTAAAAACAAATTATTCCCTCTCAATGCTTTGCATTTTTTCTCTTTCACAATTTTACATTTATTATTTTCTATATTTATTTTATGTACATTAAAAACAAGTCATTCCCTCTCAATACTTTATATTTTTTTTCTTTCAAGATTTTACATTTATTCTTTTCTATATTTATTTTGTGCCACAACTTTACATATATTCTCTTCTCCACCACAACATTTACTCTCAACACTATAAAGTATATGATGCACCTATCTCAATACATAAATCACCTAGAACTAGAGACACAACCACATGTACGTAAATTAAATGAAAAACGCAAGCCATACCTCTTGTAGATCGTGCAAGGTTTTAAAAGAAAATGAATAACGTCATTGTAAACTAATTTCAATCTAGGGAAGGACCATCACTATAAATATATCATAAGTTAGGATTTAATTAATTACGAATGGATATAGTATTTAAGAAGAAGAATTAAAATCCATAAGAAATTTTCATTTTTTTTTTTTTTGTAATTTAGGTTTTGGATCAGATCTTATCAAAAAACATATGAACATATGTTTGAGAGTTATATGATTTTTTGGCATTAGAGTTCAATTGGGAAACCAGGTGTTCAAAGTCAAAAGAGGGGTATTGGTGCCCAGTTGAGAAACCATAGTTGTGAGTTGTCCAGTATTATGGCCAGGTGTCCAATGCAAGAAGGTATACATTCTACGTTGCCACGCAGGGCCGAAAAAAGAAGAAAAAAAGACTAAGAAACAGATAAAACATGGGGAAAATTTAGTGACCTGGACCAAGATGTGGTTCGGCGTAGACTTGTGCTACCTGTGATTTTCCTTTTTCTCGATCTTCCATGGCCCTTCTCAGGGCTTGCAGAAATTCCATCACATTATCCACCCTGTGCCATCTATCATATTCCCTGGATTGCACTTCATTCATGGTTGTTTTTATGTCCTTCATCTCTTGTTTGATACTGTCAAGAGTGGTCGAGAGCTCTGTGTCCTTGAAAATCGAAGGAGAAGGCCCGTGGGAAATAGGGGAGGAGGAAGAAGAGTTCAGGTGAGGGGAGGAGGGCAAAAATGTGGAGGCGAAACGAGAGGGCAATGGGGGAGGTGCCGCATAACCAATTGAATTACCCATCAGATCAAACCATTCCACTCTACAATTGAAGGGGTTTGAAAGTGGGGAGAGGCAAGTTTCAGGGTTCACTTTCAGAATTGACGGAGAAGGTATGAATAAGTGGGTAAGGGAAGGGGGAGAGATTTTTCCCGAAGGTTGGGCATCCATGGGAGCTAGAGGAGGGAGAGAAGTTGAAGTGCAGTGTGGGGAAAAGGTTGGATAAGGGTTCTGGGCGGTGCGTGACTGAACTGAAGGAGGCGGTTTTCTACCCCGAGCTCGATACCAGGCCACACCATGCCTTGATCTACCCCTGAGCCGTGGCATGAAGGGAGGGTCTATGCGCACCAAAAGCCACCCGGATGGAGGGTAAGCACCAACAAACTACAAAATTTTCCTGAGAGAAACGCACCAAGTCGAAGGATTATAGTTGTGGGTGAAATGAGCTTCTGGGAGGTTGCTTCGAAATAAGGGAGCATGAGAGAACTATGCAAACTAGCTTGGAGGTGACTGGTAAGTCTCGTCATGCAGCGCCATGAAGACTCGCATGAGAGAGGTAAGGTATTGAAGTATGTAGATTGTCGGATGCGCGTGTGGGAGGTCAGATGACGACAGGGAATTTGCCAGCTAGCAAGTGCCAAGGTGATGGGATGTGAGTTTGCTTCCGATGGACAAGTGAGTTGGCCGAGTGGCTCTTTGCTGCGAGTGTGGACGTGACATGGGGTTACCACGTGTGGCCATGTGGCCTGGCCGGGTGGCTTGTTGTGGTGCTGTATCCTTCATGATCAAATAAGCACCCCATCTGGAGATAAAAAAATTAATTTTATCCAAGTTTAAAAGATGTTTAAAAGATTCAAAAATTAATTTTAAAAATATTTAATTATTTTGAAATTTAATTTGTATAGATTTTATAAAAACATATTATCATTCTTAAATAATTGCAAATACTCACCTCAATATAATACAACTCTTGAAGCCCACTTCTAATTTTAGGAGATCTCTGTCCTAATTCATCATCCACGTTGACATATTAAAATGTTTTAGTAACACGAATTATATTTATATAAATTGATAGCCAAAAAATTTATTTCTATTTTTTAATAAATATATATTTATATAAATTTGATAATAAAATATTTTATTTATATAAAAAATGTTATCGTTTAGGTTTTCACAGCTTGTAATATTACTTATTTCAATTGTATAATAAAATATTTTATTTATATAAAAAATATTATCTTTTAGGTTTTCACAGCTTGTAATATTACTTATTGAAATTTCTGAATATAAGTTGGGTTAAGAATTTTGAAAACTTCCAATTTTTTTAAAAGTAGACACTCCATCCATTTTCAAAAACAAAAATAATTAAAAATATTAAAAATGAATGCTGATAAAAACTTTTTATAACATAGGATAGAATATCTACTGGAAAAATTGAATTTAAAAAACTCTTGACACAATTAAATTGTAAAAACTTTTTATAACATATGGTGGAGTATCCATTGGAAAAATTGAATTTAAAAAACTCTTGACACAATTAAATTGGAGTTAGGAAACTCTTACAAAGTTTATATTACAGAAATTTTAACAAGCAATTAAAAAAATTGTTATTAATATTTTTTTAAAAATAGTATTTAATATTTTTTTCAACTTAGAGTGAATTCCATGAATTCCATAAAACAAGCTACACATCTCCATATAAAAAGTCTTTAAACACAATAATTACTTTATTTAATTTATTACACAAAACGGAACGATGGCTATAAATTTCATAATCTGTTAAGCAACAGAATGAAGCTTTAAGTAGCGGTTTTCATTGCTTTTGGAAGCGCCTTCATTTTTTCGTTCTTCCTGGTTGCGTATCCTTCTGCATTAATTATTCTCTTGATTTCGGATCCTTCTACATTAAGCATAGAAGTGCAAAGATAATGGACGATAGAAGTGAAAGTGACGAGACAATGCAGAGTAGAAGTGAAAGTGAAAGTGACGAGACAATGCAGAGTTCAAGTGAAAGTGAAGAGACAATGGAGCATTCAAGTGAGGAGGAGATAGTTGATTTTGAAAATCAGCAGATAAGGCAGAAGCTGCGTGAATCAGGAATTATAGGGCGCGTTCTCGACGATTTCATGCCATGTATGATGTTGCAGGTAGTATACCCCGATAAACTAATTACTTTGGGTGATCAACTATGCCTCCCTCAAGTGCAAATCGAACCTGAGATTTATGGCTGTGGCGATCGTTCCGTTCCTGAGTTTCTGGAAGCCCGTCGCAATGGCTTAATTGTAAGTCGGTTTCAGTCATATTTCGTCGTTATATTCCACAATATTTATTTATACATTGTCAAATTGAAGTTCGTATTATTAAATTTTTCACAAATCCACATAATCAGGTTATGACGGATCCTGACGCTGTGGGCGGCGAGTATTTGCACGGGTATGCTATAATCCTCCTGAACTCAGATCAAATTTCTGAATAACATAGCACCGCATTCCATTCAATTTAATCACAGCTTCGGTTCTTACGTTGTGCAGGTTGTATATCAGATCCGTTATGGATCCCGAAAATTGTGACATAGGTATCCTGGCTGTCTTTCTTTCTTTGACCTTGAAAATGATGGAATAAATATCAGGCAATCTGACCAGTAATTATGATTATCTGATCGGTTTCTTTGTGCTGCAACCCTAGGTGCTACCTTGCTCGACCTGGTTGCCCATGAACCTCCAAGAACGTCTACCCGCATGATAGTTTTCACATTGTTCACCGCCTCAGAATCTGACAGGATATATGTGCCTATCAGGAGGGACAAGTTCAGTACAAGAGATTTTGCCAATACGAATGCCTTTCGACCACCTCTGACTGCAGCTTTTTTCTACATCAAACGTGAAAATGAGAAGGAGAATGGGAAATGTGATAATGAATCGCCCAGATCCGATCGAAATGGGAGTCCGTCACACAGTAAGAGTGCCTATGCAATTTCAAAACCCATGGGCAAGAACATTACGTAACCGACTACGGCCATCTACGTTGAGGATATGTAAATAGGGTACACCATTTTCTCCGTGTCTTGCACGAGATACTTTACAGATCTTGAGTGCTATATTGTCATGTTCAATAAACGGAACCCGATTAGATATAATACAATTCATCTTTGGCTTCTTAGTTTAATAGTTACTATTTAAGTGATAGCCTTTTCTAGATTGTAATTTGTGTAATGAGTTGACGTGCAACTTATTTTTTTTTACACATTATTATTATACATGAAGTTGTTTTAGAAAGTAAATTAATATATAAAGAGTTGAACCCATTATTCATTAGGAATCAAAGATCAGCGTAGCTCCTGAAATCTCAAGTAAAATCAAGACTGTCTTCCTAGAAATATCAGCGCGGTGAAATAGTAAGGTACAATGGACTATAACCTCCTGAAATCTCAAGAAAAAATTAAGACTCTCCTACAACGGAATCATTGGGACGAAAAGCAGAACAGAACAGAATCTTAAGCGTTAACAGAGTTTAGCCCATTTTTATTATCATCCCAAGCGAGTTTTTTTTATTTGTTAATAAAAGTAGTTGAATGTGAGATATTCATTTGGAGCTTTTCTCTTCCTTAGGTTTACTGCTGAAGCGGGTCGAACTCGAGATATGAATCCTGTAGCGCTATGAGATTTAGGCGCATACCAGAGGCAGACGTTTAAATGCATATGTTCTAACTACTGCACCTAGCTAGGGGGTTAAAGGAACTCGATTTACGGGAAGTTTATCAGAGTGCAAGAAAAGAGCAAGAGAGATGAAAGAAAAGGATGAGAGGGATAGCGGTAAACTGTAAAGATGAGAAATATACGTTAGCATTCTGTGAAATTAAATTGCCCAAACAAAAACATCAGTAGATCGTTCATAACGATGGAGTGAACCCTATACAGTAAGATTTCTCAAGCAATTTGACGTTATAAGGAACACTTTTATTGCTCTGCGGAAACACTGACTGGTCACAATTCAAAACAGAATTATACAGGAGGTATACAATGGGGGCGTATTCTACTTGCTAATTAATTGCTTAGTTTTATATGCATTACTCATGGTTCAACCAACATCACGTAATGTTCGGTAAATAGATCTCGTGGTTCCAGAACCAAATGTTCACAGTTACACCAACTTTGTTCAAGGTTCTATAAACTACTCTTAGTTTCATATGCATTGCTATTAGTTCCAACATTTTTCATTGTTTTGTAGACAAGGATCTTTGTTCAAGGTTCCATACTTAAGGAATGAGATTGATGTTCCATACTTGAGGAATGAGATTGAAAAACTTATAAATGATGTTGACAAGGATGACTTTTACTTATATATAGAGTTAGCCCAGACATCTCAATCAAAGCCTTATACAAGAAGAAAGTGATTTAAGTACTAAAGGTCACTTAGAGGATTGTATTAGCATTGTATTTTTTTTTATTCATGAGAAATATGATGCACTTGTTAAGAGATGGAGTTTTTTGTATTAATGAACTCCAAGAGACTCATTGTCATACTAATTAGATGGAAGCACTGTATTAATGGACACCACTTACCATTTAAATGACCTTTTTGAGCATGTCAAATGAAATATTCAATCTTTTATTAATAGAATCATTGCGACACTTCAATAATGAAAGCAAATGACACCATCACAACAATTGTAATATACAAGGAAATCTAAGTGGGAGAACGCATTCACTTCCATGTACAATGAGATAATATGATAAATTTATTTTGTAATAACCAGAACATAACAAAGTTAACAAAAATTCTAGTTTATTATACTCAAACCATAACACATCAAGAAACAACAACATTTATGTGAAAGACATAATTGAAATGAAATATTAATTGGTATCTTAAATTTAATGTGGCAATTGTTGGCATGTTTAAAGGCAAAATGTGCTTGTCATTGATGGCAAGAACAACAGCGAACCAAACCTCGAGATAACAAAAGACTAGAAAGCTCATAAGCAATAGCAGTTTCAAGAAAGTGTAGACGAGGTCCAAGAGAAGGAATCACAAGAGGAGCAAAGGTCGAGACCCACAAATACTTAGAAAACCTTCTAAGTAAGAGAGATCAAAAGCTCAAGAGGAAGAGCGACAGTGGTCATTGGATCACTGATCCACAGAACCAACAACCGTCAGATTGAATTAATCGAAGGATATTATAAGCGGGGAAAAACGATTGAGAATTCGATCATCCAATTTTTTCGTGAGCTGTTAGATTGATTTAAGTGGAAGGACACCATAAGCAATGGCTAAGATCTGCGATATCGATCACTTGAATTTTCGTTAGTCGTCGGATCGAAATAAATGGAAGGATAGGATATGCAAACATAGAGAGTCGTTGGATTTAATCCAAGGCAAAGTTACATCGCATACATATCAAGTCGTTGATCTAAGATCTTGATTAATCAAAAACATTCATTTCGGGTCTAAAGATGTGAGGAGGTTACGCTACAGAGAAATCACTTCGAGAGTTTCAATTTGAGATTTGAAATCCCCGAAGCCTGGGGAGTCGAAGATCCGAAGTAAATCTCGATCGTCCGATCATCCGAAATAAATCTTAGTTGTCATATCATCTGGAGTAAATCTCAAGCGTCGGATCGTCCGAACTGGATCTGGGTCATCTGATCGAGAGCATTAGTTTGAGATTTGAAATATTCGAAGACCGGAGACCTAGAGAGCCAAAATAAATCCTCGACCACCAATTCATCCGAAGTAAATTTCATCCGTCAGATCATTCAAAGTGGAAGGACAAGATAAGTTAGAAGAAGGGCACACTAATCTAAGTGGTCGAGAATCGGGCACTCAGATCTACAGTCGACAGGGTATATCGCCCCCCCTCGACCTTTCTACCTTTAACTATGTGGGGGGGATCTGAGTTGGTGCTATTTTCCATGTGGGACCCTCAAACGTATCACCTTCCTATCAAATTGGACCCCCCTCACTCATTACCACTTACCGCCTAATACCCCCTCTAAGTAAAGCACCAAACCACTCATACACAACACCTCTGCACTCCGACGTCACACTCCATTACATTGCCTACACGTCTCACCCACTTAAGCAGACCACCTCAATAAGAACATGTGGTAGAACTACATCATCAAGGACATGTGGTAGGCCACCTCAACAAGGACATGTGGAAGTAATCCACATACCTCGAGGGGAAGTAAAGTTTGATACTTGAGGATTCAGAAGTCTGATGGCCTGAAGGAGATCTCGATCGCTGATTGAGAAAGGGGCCATAGAACCATTGATATGGTTGAAAGGCCAAATTCCCAAAGTAGAGTCGAGCCATCAATTGAGAAGAATAGGTTTCCGCACATCATTGACTCTAGAAGATTGGCGATGGAAGAAAGCAAGGTTTGAGATTTGAAACTCTTGAAGCCCATATCATGAAGTAAATCACAGTCGTTGATTTAGGGAGGTTAGATTTGATCTGTAGAACTTGAAGGGACACATATGAACCGTCAGATTCAGGAGCACTGTTAAGATCATGAGATCGGCGATCCTATTGCATTGTTGGGATTGAAGGTGTGCGAACTTTAAAAAGTTGAATAAAGGTCACAATCAAAACCACAGTTTTGGAGAAAGGACATATGGAGACTCCAGGTAAATTGCAGGGCGAAAAGTAACTTCATTCAAACCAACTTTCGATGCACCCGCAATCGCGTGGTCACATGAATTCATCGCCCAAGGTCATATCGAAACATGGAGTTAGTGCTCGCTAGACCGAGATCGGGTGGTGCCTTTTGAATAGGCTTTTGGTCACCGCCGGTGGTCACGTGAAGGAAGGGCCTTAGAAGCCAAAGAAGCCAAAAACGACTGACTATAACTACCAGAGAAAATAAAGAGCTGTGACTACCAGAGAAACCAAAGAATATTTGGATAACAACTACTGATGATGAATAGATTCATCATAATCACCAAAGAATATGAAGAGTTGTAATGATGATCTGACAGAGAACTTGGCATGAGAAAGACATGTAGAAAAGAGGAGAGTTTTCTTTTTCAAGCATGATGAATGTGGGTAGGATGAGACGCAATGTATAATCTGAAGGGGAGATCTGTGGTGCGGTGAGGAGCATGTAGAGGTAACAGAGAGCATAAAAGGAAGAAGAGAAGCTGAACAACAAGAGGTGTTGAGCACAAGAGGAAAAACATGAGAGCATAGAAGCATAATGATGTAGAAGCAGAACAAAGTACAAAAGTTGAAGAAGGGAGAGGAGAGATGGAGTTGTAATAGACCATATTATAGACAAATCAAGTAAGTAAAGTTTTTTAAGATTCAATCATGGTGGTAGGGTGGTGCTAGGGAGGATTGCAGTCCTCTAAATTCTAGTTGGTGCTAGAAGATATTTTGGGAGTTGGTGCTTCCATCTAGTGGGTGCTAGAGAAACTTGGGAGTTGGTGCAAGAGAAATTTGAGAGTTGGTGCTCTCTGCAAGTTGTAGCTTCATATTTGAGTTGGAGCTCAAATACTATGATGTACATGAAAGTTAATGCTTGATTGACATTCTAAGAAGAAGAGGCTTTCACCCTTTATGGGTTTCCTCAGGAAAATCAATGTCTCTATGTATTATGTGTGATTGATCATTGTATATCTATGCATTTTAAGTTATCAACAACACATTAAATAATAATCTAGAAAGAATGATAAAATAAAAGGAAATGTTTCAAGCTTATATACATAATTGATTCATGACCCCCTCTCAGTTATATTTCCAACAATTGGTATCATAGCCGGTGCCTTTGATCAAAGGTAGATCCTTAAGCTTGAACATGACTAGTCATGGTGGAAGTTCAACTTTGATGGAACAAACATTTCCTTTTAGAAAATAAGGATGAGAACACATTTAGTGTGTTTGGGTGTTGATGTTTGGGATGTCGTTGAAATGGGATATGTGAAGCCTGTAATCTTGGCCTCAAAAGATGATAAGATGGAGTTTAGCTTTAATGAAAAAACAATGAATGAAATCCTCAGTGGACTTGTTGAAGGCGAGTTTGTCAAATTCATGCACTGTGATTCAACAAAAGTTATGTGGGGAAAACTGATAAGTAGTTATCAAGTTAATGAAAAGGTGAAAGACGCAAAACTTCAGACTCACAGACTGAAATTTGAGCAACAAAAGATGGATGAAGACGTAACTATAAGTAAGTACTTCTTACGTATAGAAGAACTTGTCAACACTATGAAAGGCCTAGACAAAATGATATTTGAATCTTTTCTAGTCGAGAAAATATTAAGATCTCTTCCTGAGAGATTTAACTCAAAGGTCTCTACTATAGAGGAAATAATTGATCTCAAAACGTTGACACTAGATCAAATTCTTGGAACCCAAACTGCTTATGAAATGAGAATCACCAAAGTTAAATCCCCTACAAGAGAGGCATATTTTAACGTAGAGAAAAATACAGACTCTGATATAGATGAGATTGAAGCAAATTTTGTGAGAAGACTGAATAAAGGATTAGGCAAATACAAAGGTAAATTTCCCTTCAAATGTTTAAAATGTGGTAAGATAGGTCATTTTGCATCTAAGTGTCTTCACAAAAGAAAGAATCAAACATATGATGATGAAGAGAAGCAAAAACACACGAACATCTATAAAGAGAATATTTTTAAGAAGAAAATCCTTTGTGTAAACAATGATGATGATCCCTTAGATGATGAAAGCAGTGACTCTTCTATTGAAGATAAACTAAATGATATCATGCCAATAGATTTAGAAGATCTAAACACTGAATATACAGGAAGTGAGTTCTCTGATTTTCAAGCAGTAGTATATCTTGAAGGAGAAATTGTCAGTGCCATGGAAGAGATTGATAGACTCAAAGAAAAGAAAAGAAAACAAAAAAAATTACTGCTCAGGTATGAGAAAACATGAAAGGAACCATCTGAGGAAATTTATATGTTGAAGGTTAAGTTAGAAGAAGCTAAGAAGATTTAAGACATCCTCAAACAACAATTGAAGGAAGTCGAAACGAAAGGTGAAAAATTAAAAGCTGAAGTAGTGATTGTCAGAAAAGATCTAGAGAAATTCTAGGTGTTATATCATCATAATCTAACAAGTATTAAAGATTTAGAAGGATTAGCCTCCATTATGAATCAAAAAAGGAATTCAAAGTTGAAAATGGGTTTGGGTTATGAAGAGGGATCAAGTAGTGGTCAATCAATCAATAAAGAATCCATCAAGCTTGCCAAATCTACAACCATTGAGAACAACAAACATGCAGAAACAAAGGAAGAGAATCAACGACCAAGCGGGGGTGAAGGAAAAACTACCAGAACTCAATTTGTACAAAAAAGAAATAATGCACCCTCTGCTCAAGGAAATTATCATCATAGAAGAAATCGACCTGTTCAAAGAAGACAATCATTTTCTAGGTACAAATATTTTTTCTATGGATATTGTTTTTACTGCTCTAAATTTGGCCACAAAGCTGCAAATTGTTCTTTAAGATTTAGACACGAGTAATCAAGACATCCAAGGAATAAATACCTGCCACAACAAATAATGGGAAAACCATGTAACAAACAACCACATACTACAAATCATGTGATGTCTTGGAAAAAGATGCAGATTAAGCATAGCAATCATTATGATCCTTTATTCAATGAACCAAAATGTTACATCTTCCATAATTATGGACATAAAGGTGCAGACTGACGCTTAAAGAACTATAAGCTAGATTCAAATCACAGAGATGAAACTATCAAGTTTTGGAAGAAGAATGAAAATAAGAAGTGTGGATTAGTGTTGTTAGCTCAAAGACAAGAAGACCCTTGGTATATTGACAATGAATGCTCTAGTAATATGAAAGGTGACAAATGTATTCTCCTATCACTCAAAGAAAATAAATCAGGGAGTGTGACTTTTGGAAATGATGCTCCAAGAAAGATCAAAGGTAAAGGTCTACTAATATTAAGTAATGGAAGAAGCAAAGTGAAATATCTATTATTTGTTGATGGTTTAAAGCATAATCTTCTTAGTGTGAGTCAGATATGTGACAGAGGATGTGAAGTCACTTTCACTACCAAGAATTGTAAAATAAAGATAGTAAACACAGGAGAGTTGATTGCAAAAGGGGTTAGAACCAAAAGCAATGTATATGTTCTAAAGGAAGATAAGAAGAAATGTCATTTAAGCAAATTTGATGAAAGTTGTTTATGGCACAGAAGGCTTGGACACCTGAATTTTGATCATATTGTCAAACTGAATAATGAATGTGTTGTGAAAGACCTTCCAAGAATATCTAATCATAATAACTCTGTATGTGAATCCTGTCAAATGGGGAAGCTAACTCATGCTCAATTCAAATCAAAGAGTTTTACATATTTAGAGAAAACACTTCAAATTGTTCATACGGATCTGTGTGGACTATCATGAAAGGAAGGTACTGGAGGAGAACGTTACTTTATGCTAGTCATTGATGACTTTTCCAAACTTACATGGGTTTCCTTTCTGAGAGAAAAATATGATTCATTTGAAAAGTTCAAAAAGTTTAAGGCATTAGCTGATAATCAGACAAGAAGGAAGTTAAAGGCATTTCACTCAGACAGGGGAGGAGAGTTTCTGTCAAGAGACTTCAAAGAATTCAGTGACAGACATGGAATTAATAGAGAATATACTATTCTAGGTACTCCTCAACAAAATGGAGTTGTAGAATGCTAAATTAGATCAGTTAAGTCGATGGAAAGGGATATGATGAGTGAAAGGGACATTTCACAAACCTTCTAGGTGGAATCTATCCACACAACTGTTCATATTCTAAACAAAGTGCATCTAAGGCCGAACAGTGATAAAACCCCATATGAGTTGTGGCTTAGTCGACCTACATCAATCAAGCACTTCAAAGTATTTGGAAGTAAATTCTACATCAACAATAATGATGATAATATGGGAAAATTTGATAGTAGAGCTGATGAAGGTGTCTTCTTAGGATATGAAATGAACAATAAATGATACATATGCTTTAAAAAAAGAATGCATAAATTAGTAGACTGTATTGATGTTCAAATTGATGAAGAATCTCTTGTAAAAGATCAACAGAGAATAAGCAATAAGACATATGAAAAATATGATGAGAATACTGAAAATGAAGAACAAAAAATATCAGATTCACAAGAAAATGATGAATCATGTGGAGAAGAGACACCTAGACAAGAAGAGTCAAGACAACAATCAACATCAAATCCTTCCTCCATAATTATTCAAAAGAATCATTGTGAAAGTCAGATAACTGGTGAGAAAGACAAAGGTGTACAAACCAGGAGAAGGATAATCAAAGACATCGAGCAATCCCATATAGACGTCATATCCATGGTGGAACCCAAGAACTTTAATGAAGCCAGTAAAGACGTAAATTGGATAAAATCAATGTATGAGGAAGTGGAACGGATTGAAAATAATGACACTTGTGAACTCATTCCTAGGCCAACAAATAAAAATGTAATATGATCCAAATGGGTCTACAAAAATAAGATGATTGAGAAAGGAAATATTGTAATAAATAAGGCTAGATTGGTCTGCAAAGGATATGCTCAAATAGAAGTACAAGACTTTGATGAAACATTTGTGCCTGTAGCAAGATTAGAAGCTATTAGAATGTTACTTGCCTATGCTTTTCATAAAAAATTTAAAGTCTATACAATGGATGTCAAGTCATATTTTCTAAATGGGGATCTAAAAGAAGAAGTCTATATGGAATGACTAGAGGGGTTCCAACTGTCATATAACCCTGACTTTGTCTACAAGCCGAAGAAATCCTTATATGGGTTGAAACAATCTCATTGTGCCTGGTATTATAAATTGGATAAGTATCTTCAAGACAAAGGGTTAAAGATAGGAACAATTGTCAACAATCTATATATCAAAATAGAGGGTAATGATTTTCTCATTGTGTTGGTCTATGTAGATGACATCATCTTCAGAAGAAATAATGCTTCATTGGTACAATGGCTTGCCTCTATGATGCAGTCTGAATTTGACATTTCTATGATAGGGGAGTTGTCATTTTTTCTTGGTCTGCAAATTACTTAGAGGTCTGAAGGAATATTTCTTTCTCAAGAGATATATCTAAGAGAAATGTTGAAAAGGTTTCAAATGGAATATTCTACACCTATGAGCACACCTATGGTCACTGGATGCAAGTTAAGTAAGGATGATGACTCACCTAATGTTGATCAAAGTTCTTATAGGTCTATGATAGGAAACCTATTGTACATCACAACATCTTGTCCAGACATAATGCATGATGTTGGAATGGTAGGAAGGTATCAGGTTGCACCTAAACAGAGTCATTTGTTAGCTTTCAAAAGAATATTTAGATACTTGAAAGGAACAATGAACTATGGCTTATGGTAACCTAGGAATCAGAATTTTCAACTATCAGTCTATTCAGATGTTGATTGGGCTAACTGCATGGCTGAAAGGAAAAGCATGAGTGGAGGTGAATTCTTCTTAGGAGATTCCCTTGTAACATGGTTGAGTAAGAAGCAAGGTTCCATTTCCTTATCGACTACAGAAGTTGAATACATTGTAGTTGCCACTTGTTGTGCCCATGTATTATGGATGATTCATACACTTGCATATTTGGAGGTAAAGTATAATGCAACAATCCCAATTCATTGTGATAATACTAGTGCCATTAGTGTGTCAAAGAATCTTGTATTTTACTCCAAGACCAAGCATATACCCATCAAGTATCACTTGTTGGGGTAACAGGTAACCAACATTGTTTTTTCCATGCATTATATTCCATCCAAAGATCAAATTGTTGATATCTTCACTAAACCGCTTGCAAAAGATCAGTTTGAGTATCTCTGCCAGATGTTGGGTGTGACCCTGTTATCAAGTTAAATAGTCTATCTGATCAGGGGGAGAGTTCTCCTATTATGTCTGATCAGGGGGAGCACAGAGCCACTCTCTCTTTTCTTTGGCATTGATGTCAAAGGGGGAGAAAAAGGTGTTGTCTGTATGCTACAGTTGGAGGTCTAAGCAGAATAGTGCAGCCTTTCAGGGTTTCCTTCAATGCCAAAGGGGGAGATTGTTGGCATGTTTACAGGGAGAATGTTCTTTTCATTGATGTAAAGAACAACATGGAACTAAACCTTGAGAGTTCAGAAGATGATAAATATCAGAAGAGATAGTAGTTTGCAAAATTGCAGATGAGGTCCAAGATATGGACTCGCAGGAGGAGAAAAGGTTGAGACCCATGAACACTTAGAAAAAATTCTAAGTCAGAGAGATTAGAAGCTCAGGAGGAAGAGTGATAGTGGTCATTGGATCATTGATCCAAAGGACCAACAATTGTCGGATTGAATTAATGGAAATATACGATAAGCAAGGCAAAACGATTGAGAATTTGATCACCCGAATTTCCGTCAGTCATCGGATTGATTTAAGTGGAAGGATAGGATAAGAAAGGGATGAGATATCATATTTAGATCACCCAAATTTTCTTCATTATGCAGATCGAAATAAATGGAAGGATAGGATAAGAAAATATGGAGAGCCGTTGGATTTAATCCAAGGAAAAGTTGCATTGCAGACAAATTGAGTCATTGATCTAAGATCTTGATCAACAAGCAACATTCGTTTCGGGTCTAAATATGTGAGGAGGTTACGCTCTAGAGAAATCACTTCGATACTTTCAATTTGAGATTTGAAATCTCCGAAGCCTAGAGAGCCAGAGATCTAAAGTAAATCTCGATCGTTTGATCATCCGAAATAGATATCAATAGTCAGATTGTCCAGAGTAAATATCAAGCGTCGGATTTTCCAAAGTGGATCTAGTCTGTATGATCCAGAGCATCAGTTTGAGATTTGAAATACCTGAAGCCTGGAGACCTAGAGAGCCAAAATAAATCCTTGACCATCGGATCATCCAAAGTAAATTTCAGTCGTTAGATCATTCTATAGTAGAAGGATATGATAAATTAGAAGAAGGGTGCACTAATCTTAGAGGCTGAGAATTGAGCACTCAGATCTATGGTCGACAGGGCATATCAAATCCCTTGACCTTTCTTCCTTTAACCATGGGGGGTGGGGGTCCGAGTTAGTGGTATTTTCCATGTGGGACCCTCAAACGTTTCACCTTCCTGTCAACTCGAACCCCCCTCACTCATTACCACTTACCTCCTAACACCCCCTCCGAGTAAACCACCAAACCACTCATACATACCACCTCTGTGCTATGATGTCGCACTCCACTACACTGCCTACAAGTCTCACCCACGTCAGTAGGCCACCTCAACAATGACATGTGGTAGAACAACATCAAGAAGGACATGTGGCATACCACCTTAGAAAGGACATGTGGTAGTAATCTACATCCTTTGAGGGGAAGTAAAGTTTGAGACTTGAGATTTCAGAAGTCCAAATACAAAAGGAGATATTGACCGCTGATTGAGAAAGGGGCCACAAAACCATTGATCTAGTTGAAAGGCCAAATTCCTGAAGCAGAGAAGAGGTGTCAATTTAGAAAGACAAGTTTCTGCAAATCATCAAATCCGAAAGATTGTCATACGAAAGAAAAAAGGGTTTGATATTTGAAACTCCCGAATCCTGGATCATGAAGTAAATCACAGTCGTTGATTTAGGGAGGTTATATCTGATCCACATAACTTAAAGGGACAAATCTGAACCACCAGATTTAGGAGCACCGTCAATATCATGAGATCGTTGGTCCTATTGCATTGCAAGGATTGATGGGGAGAGAACTTTAAAAAGTTGAACCACAATCGAAACGATGGTTTTTTAGAAAGGACACGTGGAGACTCGAGGTAAATTGTGAGGTGAAAAGTAGTTTCATTCAAACCACCTTTGGATGTGCCTGTAATCACGTGGTCACATTAGTTCATCGCCCAAGTTTATATCAAAATACAGAGTTAACACTTGCGAGACCAATATCGGGAAGTGCCTTTTGAAAAGGTGTTTTGTCACCGTCGGAGGTTACGTGAAGGAAGGGGCTTAGAAGCCAAAGAATCCAAAACTGAATAACTGTAACTACTAGAGAGGACAAAGAGTTACAACTGCCAGAGAAGCCAAAGAATTTTTGGATAATGACTACTAATGATGAACAGATTCAGCATAACTGCCAGAGAGGATTAAGAGTTTTGATGATGATCTGGTAGAGAACTTGGCATGAGAAAGACATGAAGAACATAGAAGAGTGTGTGTTTTTTAGCGTGATGAATGTGGGTAGGATGAGACACAGTGTATAATATGAAGGGGAGATTTGTGGTGTGGTGAAGAGCATCCAGAGGCATCATAGATCATAAAAGGTGGAAGAGAATATGAACAACAATCATTGTTGAGCGCAAGAGGAAAAAGAGTAGAGCATAGAAGCAGAACGATGCAGAAGAAGAAAAGAGTATAAAACCTGAAGAAGGCAGAGGAGACATGGATCTGTAACAGACCATATTAGAGATAGAGAAAGTAAGTAAATCTTTGTAAGGTTCAATCAGGGTGGTAGGGTGGTGCCAGGGAGGATTGTAGTCTTCTAAATTCTAGTTGGTTCTAGAAGATATTGTGGGGTTTGGTGCTTCCTTCTAGTGGGTTCTAGAGAAACGTGGGAGTTGGTTCTTCCATATAGTTGGTGCTAGAAAAATATGAGATTTGGTTCTCTCAACAAGTTGTAGCTTGTTATCAAACATTGTAGCCTCATATTTGAGTTGGAGCTCAAGGACTATGATGTACATGAAAGTTGGAGCTCGATTGACATCCTAATAAGAAAAGGTTTTCACCCTTTATGGATTTCCTCAGGAAAATCAGTGTCTCATTGTATTCTATATGATTGATAATTGTATATCTATACATGTTAACTTATGAGCAACACATTAAATAATAATCTAGAAAGAATCATAAAATAACAGGAAAGGTTTCAAGCTTATATACATAACTAATTCATCCCCCCTTTCAATTATATTTCCAACAATATTCAATAAGTTAGTTTTATTTAGATTTGAAAACTAATTGTAATCTATTATGCATGACTAATTATTAGTTTTCACTAACATTTATCTCATTTCTAACAAATGAATTTTCATCTTTTTATTCAACAATAAAGGGTTAAAGAAAAAACAATAAAAAGTTAAAGAAAATGAAGTTACAAGACATTTCATGCCACAAATGACAAAAGATAATAAATATATTTGTCACTATCATTCACCATAATTCTAACAAAAGAATTTACATCCTTTTAGTGAATATTAAAGGGCTCAATGTGGTGTATTCATTTAATAGAGTGAGTTAAGGAGTATTGAAAATAATTAAGATAAAATTTTGACTTTTCCTTTTTACAAAAGTATAGATTTGTAAGGTTATTTAGATGATATAATGTTAAGTATTTTAATTTAATGGGGTGTACTATAAAATTAAAGAATATATTCCAACTCTCAATCAATTTATTGATGCAAAATTAGTGAATTATCTAAGATATTGTCATTGATTTTTAGTGTCCATATTGTTATTTCAATGATACCTCAAAAGGGAATCGAATCCAAGGAGAGACAATGATATATTTTATTTTTTCCAATAATTGCAAAGCATCTTTCTAGTGGAGTATGGGGATACACACATATAATGTCATTGAAACCAATTCTACTTTGATTATAATGATTTCTTGTAAGGACTAATAGGTGAGTCTCTTTATATATCTCTAGATCCATTTCTCTACATGAATATTGAGTATATATCGATTGTATTACTAACACAACATTATCTCTAATATTGGAATTAACTTTGCGTATCACAATGGTTTTGAATAACATTGTTGAATGCACTCTTTAAATCTAATGATGGTCTCTCATGATGCATTAGTGGCAATGCAAACCTCGAAAAACAACAATCTCTTAACTTGGAGCTATTATTCAAGGCAAACATAGGAAATTGAATTAGCTTTCCAAATATACAACTTTTATTCATAGAGATTATGCATAACTATGTCATATATAATTTTTTTCTAACAGTGGTATCTTATTTTTTCAACAAAATATAATTTATATGTTTTTGTTAATGCACGTGTTGAGTATCTTAATGATGGAATTTCATTCGAAAAACTTGTATACTTGTAGAGAACCTGTTGTTCTTGTTGGTACTGAGAGGGGGGTGAATCAGTATCAAGTACAATTTAAAACATTTTTCAACTTATAGTTAAACCATTCAACTATATCCAATGAGAAATGAACAATAGTATAAGAGTTACACTAATATAACACAATACACCATGCAAAATATATGAGAAATAATCAATAGTTATTGTTCAAGGGAAGTAATCACTTCCAAAGGTAGCTACAGCTTCCAAATGTAAAGAGAGGGATAAACCTCCAAGAGGAAGATACAATTCTCCAATATCAAGAGATATTTGAACTCTCCACCCTTGCCCCTTCCTTCCACCCAAGAATATATGAGAGATAATAAAACTTTACATTAAATCATCACCATCAACCAATCATCACATAGAACCTGATAATGCTTCCTGAGACTTCTTCAATTTCTACACTTCTTCAATTCTTGGAGTACTTTGATCCTATAGATAATATTACTCAATGTATTGTCTGAAACGCCTCCAATTTTCACTCCTTGAATCCTCCCCAAAAAGATGTTATACAAAGAATGGTAGACTTTATTCAATTCTGGTCTATTCAAGAGAGTGAACTTGCACAGAATTCCCCGTGCTCAATAATTAAGATCTGATTCTGAAACTCTCACACAAGAAAATAAAGTCAGTGCTCTTTCTAATGAAATTTTTCCCACTTCATTTGGATTCTCTATGAATAAGTTATGATTGTTTTACCTAGAACACCTTCTTATTGACTAGCTTCAGGACTCGTCACAAACCCTATCTTCCACAGAGTGTATCTCTATAATTATAGCGAATCAAGAGATGAAAATTTTAATAGAGGTACCTTGATCTATCTTCTCAATATCATAGTGATTTCACCATATGAATTGTTCTATAAAAAATGTTATAGCAAAAATGGTAAGATGACCTGAAAATAACATACCTTAGAACACATCACCAAAACACTTCATCCTCCCTTGAAATCCAACCTTCTTTTCTTCTTATTTTCTTTGAAATTTGACTTGTATCAAATGAATGTATAATGATGTTTATTTATACCATTTATGTCACTTCCTTTTAACATTAGGGCCGACCTGACAATTTCTTATTTTGTAATTCTTTTCT
>JASDQU010307635.1:0-30104 GCA_032191745.1 Picea mariana
CTATGGCACATATGGTGACCTAATTAGAGAAAGAGGTCCGGGAATGGCATTCTTCTATGGAACATGTAGTGACCTGATTAGAAGAATGGTCCCTGTAGCCCATAGCGTGAATTTCAACATCTGGAAGGACTAACATTCTTCATGTGGCATAGATGTCGATTTGGTCAGGAAGAATGATCCCTGTAGTCATGGGGCACTCCATTGAGTGCGTGACAATTGTGGGACACTCGGTTGAGTGTGCAGGTTTGAGTACATTTAGTTGGTTGTTATGCATACCTCCCTAGTTAAGAGGGAGTGTTGATGTTTCAGTATCGAGCATACATTCACCCACATGGTTGTACCTATGGTGAATGAAACTAGTAAGCATCGGGTGTACCTTCTCCTAGATTGGGCTATAGACTAAGGGAGATAAGATACATTTATCAAAAGGATATACTTGTGGTTAATGGGCCCAGGCGTAGTCCTTCCTTGATCATGACAAGGAGTGATATGGACTCGAAGTGCTTGAGGTGATTTCCACGTGTCGAATAGCATCAGACTAACATTCACTCACAAGGGTGTACCTGTGGTGAATGGCCCTTGTGTGGTATTTGTCCTTAGTCATGTTGATTTGACTAGGAATGATAAAGATTCAAGATGCTAGATGCTATCACATGTAGACCCAGAGTGAGCCCGATATCAGAGAGAATTAGTTGGCTCAGAGAGAGAGACATAGAGAGAGTTTCCCCTCGGTTGATGTGGGAGAGAGACATCTCCCAAGATTGACAGACATGTGTCATGAGTCTAGGGTGAAGTTTGTATACTTCAGAGACAAGCTTGGCATGATGCAAAATGTCTCCCTCATTGAGAGGGAGTGTTGATGTTTGGACAAAATTGGGAAGACATTATGCCAGATTAATAATTAATAATTTTAAAATAATATTATTAATATAAAATATTTATAATATAAGGTATAAATATACACAATAAATAAGTAGTTATTTATTATCCAAGGGACACATTCTTTCATGGATGGTCACCATATGTTCTTTATATATGGCACATTCATCATTGTAATAATTGATTGATCTAACACATCATCTCATATAAAAATTCAACAGTAAGAGAAGAACACATTTCAAGGTTGACAAGTGGCAAACCTCAATTGGATGTTATAAGTATGAAAATATGGAATCTGAGATTTCTAAAAATGCAAGCTATATAAAAATACAAATTTCAGATATCTAGAGTCAATAAAAAAATGCAAATCCAAAATAGAAAAAAAAAAATGAAAAAATGAAATAAATAAAAAATAAATAAAACAAATGCATAAAATCCAAATCCATAATCCAAAAAATTTGAAAATTCATGAAAGTGAATGTCTAGATTTCCAAATTTCCAGATCTCCATAAAAACCAAAAATAAATATAAATAAAAAGGAAATCTGGGAAATAGTGCAAATTCCATATGTTGGATCTCCTACCAAACCAAACTAAAATAAAATAAATAACAAATAAATAAAATAATAAATATAAAATATAAAATACAAAATAACAAATATAAAATATAAAATAACAAATAAACAAAAATGTAAATCTAGAATCCATAAAAAAACAAAAAATGAAATAAACATAGTCCCCGAGGTCTAGAGTAGTCGGTGAGGGAGTGTGATATTAAGGCACTCCGTAAGTGAAAGTCATCGGTTTGAAGCCCCTGGGGACACCTCAAATCCAACCATGTTAAGGGTTGGGGAAGTCCAGGCCAGGTGCGATCCCCGGGTGACTTTGACGGCTTAGATGCCCCTGGGTCGTGGCATCTTAGCCAAGGTAGTCCCTCACCAGTCAAAAAGGTTTAGGATTACCAAAAACAAAAAAATGAAATAAACATAAATAAATATAAAAACAAAAATGAAATAGAAATAAAATAAAATAAACAAAACAAATTAAATACAATTCGGGATCAGGGATTTAGATAAAACTGATGATATGTAAAAGCCTTTATGTCTGGATTCCAAATGGATTAGGATAAATGAGGTCGTTTAAAGAAAATTTGGATTTGGATCAAGGTTTTGATTGATCAAGGTTCTAACTGCAAGGCTCAATGTTCCATATCTTGAAACTCAAGAAATTTTTGAAAAACTTGGATGATGAAAACTCCAGATGTCCATATTTTGAATGCTTGAGTCAATGGTGGACAAAATATGAATGAGTCCAGATCCAAATATAGAAAGAGAAAATAGATTAACAAGCAACCCATATGCTCAAGTATGGGTAAGAGAAACATAAACCAATAAAAGGATGTGAAAAAAATTACCAAGATGAATAAAATTAAGGGTTTCCTGTGAGCATACATTTCAAAGTTAAAGGAGGAAAATAAAGAAATTGGGGTTTCCCAAGACAAAAATTGAGGTTTCCATGGCTTAGCAAGGAGTTCCAAGGCTATTGCAGGCAAGGAAATTCGGGGTTTCCCTTCAAACAACAATGCTAATATAAGTCATCCAAAGCATTAAAACTAGTCAATGAGTTAACATTTAACCCATTAATATGAGAGCTTGTTGAATTTCCTACAAAATGAGAAGATGATTAAACTACAGTGACAAATTCACATAAGATCATGCTTTAAACTACCTTCTTTATACCTACACTACCTCCTCATGGCATTAGTAAGAATTCAAATAACAAGGCCAAACAAAATGACATAATGATTAAACCTTAAATCCAAAGGGGCAATTAGTAATGTCAATAATTCTAAGAGCTTCGATGAAATGATAAAAAAAAATTAATGATGCATTATAGAAGTTATCCTAGGCTACTTATACTTGACCTTAGGACGAATTAACATCACGATCTCATTATTGCAAACCTTATGTGTTATGTGTTTCCTTCATCCTTAGACAAGTCCCTCTTCTTTTCAAATTTTCATCATTCCTTCAAGGTATCATGAAGTCATTATAGAAAAATAAAAATTAAACATCATTCAAACATTAAATCAAAGAAATCAATAAATATTATCAATTAATAAAAGAGTCTCAAAGTATTGTTTACAAGGAACACGTCAAAGGATAGGAGCAATGGAAACCCAAGATTTAGGCATGGGCACAATTTGTACAAGGCTCAAGGGGCATCATGAAAAATCAACAATAAATAAGGATCAAACCTTCTAACCCCCAAGGTAGACTATATAATAGGATTTCAGTAGTAGTAGATTAGTCATTGAAAGATAAATTTTATTGGGGGGGCTTCATTTTTTCTCAAAAATGAAGGGGGATTTGTTGAGGTGTCAACAATTGATGACACACTGGAAGAACCAATTATCTCTGTCAACAAAACTAGGGCCTCTACTTCAAATATGAATGTTAAAAATAAGTTCTTAAAATGCAGACAATTTTCCAAAGGTTATGTGTACCACAATAATGCCAAATTTCTAAAATATATAAACCCAAAATTTCAAGTAATTGTCATCTAACATACACTTTTCAAATATCTAATTAGCGAGATAATTTTCTTGAATTGGGTACATGCTTGTGATTGGTTTTGGTTTCACCACAAGGTTTTTCAATTTTATAACAAGTAGACATCCACATAAGTGTGTTTCTCATCTCTCTTTTGTTGGCATTGCTTCACTACCAGTGAGCGTCCATAGCCCCGAAAAAGTTTCCTCGGTATCATACAAGCATATCCCCACTACCAACAAATGTCCATAGCCCCAATGGGTTTACTTGTACTTCCCACACTACCCATAGTTCTTTCAAATTCCTTTATTTTACATTATTCCCACCCTTTTTATTTGTATACAAGTATTGCATATGAAATTGGGTGTATATGAAGCAGGGTGATGCGAGAGTTTTTTTGATTTGATAAGTAGATTCTATGCATTTAAGTTTAACCCAAAGGTCTCCCCATGAATCATCATAGTAGTAGCCAACTTATTAATTTGAGATGAATGGAGCTCAAAGAAAATAATAGATAGACACTTTCCTTTCCTCTCGAATTACCAGTGCATTGCTTAGGAGGCACATGTGTTCCACCATAACTATTATTCAACATCCAATAATTTAGAACTTCATAAAGGTATTTTATATAGAGAAACCATGTTTTCCATGACTTGCAAGAAGATATTTAGTGTGTGGCCATAGTTGTACCTGCCCCCACATTCAAACTTAAGTATTAAACCTCATGCCAAAAGAAGGTGCTAAATTAGCTCCAGTAACACCAACATTCAAAATAATAAATGAAGGTAATATCTACAGGAAGGAAAGTGCCAAGGTCAAAAACCAAAACTAAAACCAAATCTAAAATATGAAAATAAAATAAAACTAAAATAAAATAAACCCAAAAATGAAAATGTCACTCATCCAAGTAAAATAAAATCAAACTGAAAAATGAAAGACATAACACAATAGCATGGGACAAATCATGAAAAGTAATAGAGTATGAATGATATGTACAAAATCATTTACAATACAACTTGAAGAATTAAACCAAGGGAAAGAGCTTCACTAGATATCCTTTCTATACAAATTAAATCTCAATAAGAAAAACTCCAAGACCAAAGTACATAATAAGGAAACTAATATCAAATAAATAAAACCCCTTGTTCCAAATAACCCATACAATCCTTTCCTTCCATCTTATGAATTAACATAAAAAAATTCCACGGTGTCAATAGTTCGAATTCTTGAAATGCTCAAAAATAAAAAATAAAAATCAATAAATTCATGGGTTACATTTCACAAGAATTCACACCCTTTAAACTTAATTCCATAGATAAGGTCTTGGTAAAATAAGATTTTGAAAGTGCGAGATCTTCAATCTCAAAAATTGCATTGATATCTTCCACCAAGGTATTCATTGCCCCTTTATCATTAAAGATGATCATTGATTCCAAGCATTAAAATGATTTCAACAATACTATGTGATGAGGAAAGAGAAAAATACTATGCCATGGAGATAATCGTATTAATAAAAAATGTACACAAGTGACCCCAAATCAATGATTTCAAAGGGTATAGAGAAACTTTTTGACAAGGTTGTATTAAAGACCAGGCCTGAAATCATCTTTGATCAATATGACTAGGTCTGGATCTCTAATCAAGTAATGAGTTAATGAATAGTATGATTGATTCCCAAAGATTGATAGCATAAAAAGTTTCTCAAAGATATCTAAGCATAAAATATTAATAGTAACACTTCCTTGAGTTTTCCAAACATGTTTCTAGTCTGAAAGGAGGAATGTATTTTGCTAACGGTTATAACAATCCATCTCTAAACTTTCTTAAATACAAGAATACACTCAAATAAATAGTATTCCATTCTGACAGGGAAACTCATCCTTAATTAACTGACTCTAAACTAAGATTAATCTAAAAACATAAATAAAAATTAATCCTATGCAAACAAATAAAATAAATTTATGCTAAGTTATTCTTCAACAAGCCTATGTTGTAACATGTTGGCTGGAAACAATTAAGAAAACTAAAATGGTAGTATGGCCATCAGAAAAACTCCAAACTTCTAATCACATGTTCATTTAAAGGCATTAAAAGGGATTGGAGTGGCCTTAGTCTAAGATGGAAATACTTTTAACACTCAATAATTCGAATTACTATGTACAGGATAGCATAATTATTTTTAAAAGGAAATCCAACTAAGGATGATCTTTCCAATCATGTTTCAATTGGGTTATAGATGTTAAATTGTAATTCCTAGTGTTTTTATGATCTAGAGTATTATTTTCATCAAAATTACATAAAATGGAACAACAACATATATCCATTCTCAAAATTACCTTTTCATTACTTTACATTAACATGACAATATATCCATACAGGGTCATTATATGAAAATCAAGAATGTCATGGTATGAACAATGATCAAAAAATTAATACAATTACATAGAGAAACATCTTCGAGAGTGTAACAATTAAATGATTCCCTTTTGTACAAAAACTCTTCCAGGGGAAAACATCATCAGGTGAACCTTTAATTTCATCACCTTGTCTGTTATCACTAAAATTTCATCTGCAACATCGCATGCAAATGGTTACAGAAATACAACATCTCCAAACACCTATTAGTTCCCCTGCAACACCAAAAATACATTTCCAAAGGGAAAAAAACTATACAACTGGTCAAAAAATTGACATGTGCTAAAACACTAAAGGAAGCACGCACACAATGCGCAGGACAAAGAAGCTCTTAGAGCACACATGCTCCATATGTGCGACTGTGTACGAGAAAAGCCGCACATTCCTGTGAACGATGCATTTAGGGTTCTTGTCAGCCCCTCACCCACTTCTGGACCAACTCCCAACTTGATTTGACCCTCAAATCCAAGCTGAATCTGAATGGAGGGTTGGTCAAAGACCTAAGGGTGCCCTAAAGGGCCCCTTGTTTACACTAAAGACCAGTTGGATATTGCCTCAAAGACATGCTATAAAAGGAGGCCATGGGTGCACTAAGAATTTAAGAATCTCATTGTATTGTTATGATGCCTCTATCCTCCCTCAAGAAACCTCTTTTCTTCTTGGAGCATTTTGGCAACATCTCAATAATCTATTCACCTCACCTCTTGAGGGAATAGGCTTGGATTTCTTCACCATTTTCTTTTTAGTTTATCATTGTATGAAGAGCTCTCAAATAGGAGATTCAAGAGCCCTCCCAAGGAGGAAGAGGGGATCCAACATTCCTCCTTTCTCTACAGTGTTTTCCAACTAATATAGTTACCCATTGGTGGCATAATCATTGGTCATTTGGTTGATTGATTTTGGTTCAAATTTCCTCATGCATTTTAGCTTTATTTATTTAGTCATTTATTTATTTGTTTCTAGCTTAGTTGTTTGTTTATTTCATGTGATTGAATTGTTTAATTCATACACTAACCTCTGTCTTGTCAAGCAGGCCCAACTAGACTTGTAAGTGCCCTTCTTTTGCTCATTCAAGTGGCGAAAAGGACACAACAGATTGGTGGCCATATTGGGGATAAGGTATAAATTTCCTCCCTATTTGGGCTGTTTGAGCACTTCTTTTTGACCCATTTTCCTTGCAGGGATCATAAATGGCCTAGCCTTACCTGCAAAGAGCTGAGTTTGGAGTTGGAGGAGGAGAATTCCACTTAAAATACCCCCCCCCCTGACGCGTATCAAAACGTGCGCGGGTATTTTGTCCCACAGACGCGCATTCAGAGCATTGTGCGCCCACAACACTTCTGTTCTCTGCGCATTATGCACACAGTGCACCAAAAGGTCTTTTTTTCACTGCACATTCTGTGCATTGTGTGCCCACTACACCTCTGTCTAAACTATAACCCGCGCATCTATCCAGAGTTTCCAAATTGTAAGAGTTTTTGTGATATTTTGAAGGACCCTAGCCTTCAAAATCTTGCTTTTATTCAATTTTTAAAAGCACAACACTTAGATTCCCTTCCCACATGAAGGGTTAGTCAAAACATAGGCATTTAGGGGGTTAAAAATAACCATATTTCTCCTCTTTTTCTTTGAGTTGCCACATGGATGGCTTAGTTTGATTGTAAAAGTTAAGTTGAGATTATTTACTATCACATATAAAAACACTTGCATTGGGACCAGAAATCAAACTTTAATCATTGAGTATGTTCTTCTCTCGCACCATAGAGTGATCTTGAGAATCAGAAAAGTGATTAAGGGAACATTTCATCTCCCTTAAAAAAATATTTAGGAGAGGACAAAGCCCCCCTAGGGATCCTCTTAGTTTCTTTTCAAAACATCTTAAATTTGTAAGGGTCCATACATGCCCACATGCTGCAAAGTTAGGATAGTTTTGAAGCTACATTCTTAGTTTACATCACTAGGGGAGTTTAAAGATTATAGTAATGGGCCCATACATGCCCACATGCTTGCAATCTAGGATAGTTATTTCAAAGATTTCTTAGATTAAATAACATTAGGGAGTTTAAAGTATTGGTAAGGACCCATATGTCCACATGCTAGTTCTTTAGGGACTTTAAAAATTCTCCAAGGTTGTACCAATGGCATCTAGTAAGATAGGTAATCAAGATTTGTAAGGACCACAAGAAGTCCACATGTTGCAAATTGACATCTAACTTATTAAAACTTTGGCACATTTTATCACTTGCTCACACAAATTCACTCCTCACTCACATAATTTCATCTCGAATTGTGGAGGTTGAAGTAAGTTTCCTCCAAAGGGATTCTGAAATGTCCTACTATTTCTTGAAGAAATTATCCACACCCACTTAATTCTAAAGAGATTGGTTCACACCCCCAATCTCTCAAACAACCACATATAAAAAGTTTCTAAAAACTCACTAAGTTTTCCTC
Source organism: Picea mariana (assembly GCA_032191745.1). Lineage (NCBI taxonomy): Eukaryota > Viridiplantae > Streptophyta > Pinopsida > Pinales > Pinaceae > Picea > Picea mariana. The sequence continues at coordinate 8,297 of JASDQU010307635.1, forward strand.
CACAGGAGGTGCCAAAAGATTTTTTTTATTCTAGGTAGGATATCGAGGGTAGGCATCCAAATAACCCCCCGTTATCTAGTTCTCACATCTTCAAACATTAGAATTTGAAAAATAGGGAACTTCAAAATCCTCCAAGTCAAGTGTTCCTAACACCATAAGGCAGGGAGATACCCGTGAAGGGTCGAAGGCCGAGGTCTGGTTGTTATGTGCGCCCCCCCCTTGATTCACCCAAATATTGGAAGGGATCCATCCCGTGACCCATTTCTGAGGCCTAAAATCTAAATGTCGCACTTTGACCGAGGTACCTAGTGGCCAAATTTTAGGACATCTACCTAGGTGGAAATTGTGGGCTGCAATTGCACCTTGATCAGATTTTGTGTGGCTATTGGAAATATCGCCAGCTCTTTCGGGATATGCACCCTCTACCCCTCATTATAACTGATTGTTTCATCCTTCACTAGTTCCTCTTTCGGTGGCTTCAGACCCCACTATTGAGTGTTATTGGAAGACCCAATTCTATTTGAGAGGAAGGATGTTACATCTTTTTAGGACACGAGCATTTGTTTTCTTTGTTCTCCCACGTGGACAAAATCCACCTACCCACATGTATGCTTATTTTTCAATTGATTTATGTATGATGCTCATTTCATTACATACGATTGTGAGATATATTTTGAAGGTCCAAATTATACAAGTATCTTGTTCATTTATTGTTCTCATCACCATTAGCACACATTCAATTTGCTAGTCGGACATCATAGGGAACCCACAAAATCCCCATCATTCTAGATGCTTGCAAAACCTCCCTCCTATCCTAGGAGGAGTTCCTAGTCTTGCCAACTCATCAGCTCAACCATCTCACACCCTTGTGAGTGCTACTATTTTGGGATCATATTTTCTTGGTTCCACTTTACTTGGGTCCAATTCGCAAGGCCAACCATCTACTAGCTCCCCTTTACAAGGAAGAAGGGGGAAAACTTCCTCTCAAAGAAGAAGTACAACCATGGCTGCAACTAATCCTCCACCACCACCCCACATGCCATATTTGGCCTCCCTCAACATACCTAATCTGAGTAAGCTCATGAATGACCCTATATTGCATGACCCCACATGGCCTAATATGCCTACCAAGCTACCTTCATACATTCCCAAGTTTGAAGGGAAATTGGGGGAAGATCTTGCCAACCATGTCATGAACTTCCACTTATGGTGCTCTTCAAACAACATCATGGATGACTACGTCTATTTAAGGTTATTTTAGTGCACACTCACAGGTCCATCAGCCAAATGGTATGTGGACAAAAAATTAGGGTCTCATGTGACTTTTGAATCCTTGGCCAAAACATTTTTGACCTTATTTCAACTACCAGTTCATCATGACAATGGTCTAGAACTGCTCTCTAAGTGTAAAAAAACCTCAGCCACACATATCACCGACCACATTCACGAATGGCGTCGGCAACGTATTTTATGCAAAGAAGAAACCACCAAAGAACAATGCCTCGATTGGTTTCTCACATCACTCGTCTCTATCCTTGCCAAAGATGTGGCCTCCACAATGCCCCAAAGTGAAGAGGAAGCCATCAGCAAGGCTCAACAATACAACCTCATTTATGCTCAGTCGTGTTACTTATACGCAATACTACCTGATGCCCCAAGACCCATACCAGTCGACCAGGACAAACCTGGGATGTCTCACATGACGGACGGATTAATTGGTACCATAACACACCATAATCTGTACATACAACCACCACCCATATATGGTACACCCCAATATCCAACTATGTATGGAGGGACATCTTACTACCCTCCTCCCCCTTACCAACAGCCACATCCTGTGGCCCCCCCTCCACCAATGAGTGGACCCTTGCCGACACCAATGATGCACCCAGCCTCTCAACCAAGTTCAGGTACCCTCTCTACCTTAGCTTATAGCATGGGATCTAGTGAAAGCGCTATGCCTTCCCATGCACCCTATGGGTCATTGCCACAAAATAATCTGTATTTTCCATTTCTTGGTCCTCCAAAGCCAATCATTCCTCCACAAGGACAACCACATGCAGGTGTTAACTTTGTTCATCCCTCTCCCATTTAGCAATTTCAAAATTTTGAACAACTGAATACGAAAAATCTGACCCATCAGTTGAATAATGCCAAAAATAAAGGAAAAAACCGAAACAATAATAACCTAGGACCAGGCATAAATAACCCCCAACAAAACCAACCTGTTGGGGCCAACCAGAACCAGGGTAACCAAAATCCTCAAGGGGACAATAACAACAAATGCCAAGGGAGTAATGACAACAATCTCTGGACGAATTTCCCTTGTGACCATTGTGGTGAGCATGATCATTATACTCACCATTGCCCCCAAATTGTTGACTTCAAACAGATGAAAGATTCCATTAATGCACCACGTCCTCTGGCGTCGCGTGCCCCTCAGCATGCCCCACAACATTATTTGTACCAACCACCCCTGTCTGTGTTGCAAAACCCTATTCTACACCAAGGTGTGATGAATACCCAATAGGAGATGCATCTTGCCCCACCACAAATGGGACAGTACCAAATCCCTGGAAATCTAGTGGATCGCAATATCCTCCTAACTAGCGAAGAAGAAATTCTTGTGCAAACATGCAATCGCCAATACAATGTGCCCCCTGAATCTACTCCTACCACTTCGAAAGCATCTCCATCTATAGCCGGACAATCCTTGATGATTCCCCTCCCTAACGTTGAACCCGCCATTTGTATCCCTCACATCCTGTTCCGACGGAATGTCAACAACCCTCAGGCTAGGGCGGCACACAATTACAGTTTGGTCGATGACTTGGCACAATCTCCTACAACCATGTCAGTCTTGGAAGTCCTCCAAACCTGTCCAACTCAATGGAAATCCTTACTGTCCACCTTGGGGGCAGTCGACCCAACTGATACTTGAATCATCACATTTGATCTAGATTGTGGGGAACCTTGTCTCCCCGCTTTGGTAGCTTTCCAGATACCAGTCAAGATTTAGAACATCATGGTTCATCGATGTATCATTTATGAAGGTGCATCCACATGCATCATGTCCAAAACTGTATGGCAGAAACTTGGCTCCCCTGAGGTAATACCATATGCCATCACTTTAAGAGCCTATGATGATCGACCATCCTCCCCTGAAGGGATCTTTCAAAACGTCCCCGTTGAACTCGGGGGTGAAACCATCCTTATCGACATTGAGGTTATCAATGCCCCACTCAATTACAACATCTGGTTTGGACATAGCTATATGTACGCTATGAAGGCTATGGCCTCTTCTGTATTTCGAATGATGATTTCCCCCACAATGGGAAGATCATCACCATCAACCAAGTTTCACATTATGATCCTAACCACTCCTACAACATTGATAACATCTTACCTCTTGTCCTCACTAATTCAGACTCATATCCACTCATGGATATGGGCCTCGGAATTTTCAAGGACACATCCTTGTTAGGGGCATACCATGGAGCACCACCACTCATACATCCCTTAGTACAAGTGTGTGTCATATCTTATAATGGAACTGAGACTGGAGATACCATTCCTCTCACTGAGGCTTCTCCACCCTTCAACGTCCCACTAGTTGAAGAAATTATACCTCGGGAATTACCTGAGAACCCAACGACACCACCTATCCCCGATTTCACCCTTCCCCAAGGGAAAATCATGGTTTGGGAAACAATCCCCCAAGCCATCACTCAGATTCCCTTCTTCTACCCCCCACCGGAAGTACAATATTTCCAGGTAGCTGCAATGCTCACCCTTCCCAACATGGTGCTCGCCATTCCGGTATGGTATCTACACCCACCCGCGATGGTTCCTCAACCATCCCTCCCTCCCCAAATAGATGGAATCTCGATGCAGATTCCAGTACTAACTCCGACTCACCCCCACTTTCCAGCACCACCGCGATGGTTGGGGGCAGACAGAAGAAGAAAGAGCCCATGGCTCCACTTCCTCCCCGAGTTCAACCTCCTTTCGCACTCTGCGATAGAGAGGGACACCCCACAAATATATGTCCCTCTCTCCCTGAGTTGCACAATTTGATCCAACTCCCTTGAGCAACCACATTACTCGTCGCTTCACCAAGCACACCTAGTACTACCATCGCGTCCCCTACTATAGGCAGTAAAGGGTTGCGAACCAAATTCACATTTTCCATCTGTTCAAATTATAGCCACTATACTCATCATTGCCTGCGCTACCTTATTTTTGACAGACACTAACGACAGTACGCCAAAGCTTTCAGCAAGACCCCTCTCCACCCACGTAACTAACATCCATTATGTCATGACCTCAGTCAATGAATGGATGAGGTGCCCTTGCTCTCTTTGTGACTCACTTGACCATTTCACATATCAATGTCCTTCAATCATTGAATACAGGCATCGTCAAACGACCCTTATTCAAAATACACCAACCACCTCACTTCATGTGATGCAATTGATTCCCCCTATTCCTTCTCCAGATATTATTCACATCATCTCCCATGAACCTGATTCACGTCCCAACCCTCCATGGTTCATGGATAGACTGTCTGAGGATTTTCCCCCAAATCCTCCCAATTCTCCGATTCATTTCCATCGAGAAATCTTATCCCCGACCACAATTTACAACCCCCAGTATCTAGACATTTGGTTTATGAAAAACACGCCATCGCACCATATTTTTGATACCCCCTCTATGTCTTTGCCACCTGAAGAAAACCACACAATGACAGTCACCAATGTTACTTCCCGGGATCCCCTATATTCTCGTATTTTTCACTGCAACGAAGATATCCTAGAGGAGCTAACTACCCCCAATTTCCTATGGACTGCGCTCCATCACAGAGCGCTCTTTATCTCACAATAATCCTTTGACCCTCCTAGACAAGCCTCCATATGTGCAATAGAAACCAACGATTTTTTCCATTGGGGCACATAGACTGGTTCAACAACCCCATCATTTCCCCCGATGCTTTTGAAGAAGGAAAAATGGCCAACATTTCCCCCACTATCAAAATAGACATTTCCATCAAATTGGGAATCATAGAGGAAATCACCATTGGTACTGCATGCTCCCCTAAAGAACTCACAACTTACAATGCTCTCTTTCATGAATATCAAGATACCTTTTCCTGCTCATACACAGAGATGCCCGGCCTTAATCCTTCTATCATCGAACATCGCATCAACACATGGCCTGATGTCACCCCAGTATGTCAAAAGAAACGACCACTTCACCCATACAAAGCCACGACTATCAAAGCTGAAATTGACAAACTACGCACTGCAAGGTTCATATACCCCATCACATACACGTCATGGATCTCCAATCCCGTCTCGGTCAACAAAAAATAGGGCACTATTCGTGTCTGCACCGAATTTCGCGATATTAATCATGCTTGTCCCAAAGACAACTTCCCAACACCTTTCATCGACCAAATTATCGATGACTGTGCAGGCCACGAGGCCTTTTCCTTCATGGATGGGTTCTCTGGCTACAATCAAATCCAAATCCATCTAGCAGATCAATATAAAACCACATTTATTACCCCATGGGGTACTTTTTCTTATCTTGTCATGCCCTTTGGAGTCAAAAACGTTGGTGCTGCGTTCCAACAGGCAATGACTTATGTTTTCCATGATCTTTCTTGCATCATCCTCACTTACTTGAACGACCTCACTGCTTGATCCAAGAAATGAACACACCATCTAGACGACTTACGGGTTGTTTTTGAATGATGTCGACAGTACAATATCTGCTTGAACCCCCTCAAGTGTGTCTTTTGCGTCACCGTCGGACACCTCCTTGGGTTCATAGTCTCCCAACACATCATCACAGTGGACCCCCTCAAGGTCCACGCTATCACAGAAATTCCACCACCTAGGAATTTGTGCCAACTGCAGAGCCTACAAGGCAAAGACAACTTTTTACGACTCTTTGTCCTGGAATACGCCACTCACGCACATGGTTTCTTTCACTTACTGCATCATTGTATCCCATTTCGATGGGATGAACATGCTCAAACCGCTTTTGATGATTTAAAAGTGACTCTATCCAATGCCCCTTTAATTAGTCCTCCCAACTATAATCGCGATTACATCCTCTACTTGTCGGCCTCAACCATCTCAGTAGCAGGAGTTCTCATTCAACTAGGGATGATGGTCGTGAGCATGTTATTTACTACATCAGTAAAAATCTTTCAGGACCACCCCTGAAGTATAATCATGAGGATAAATTCTCCCTCACAGTTGTCCTTGCAGTCCAGAAACTGTGTCATTATATGTTGCTTCACACTACCAAACTCGTGGAAGATTCCAACGCCATGCAATACTTGCTTATTCGATGGCAAATTAATGGTAAATTTTCCTGGTGGATCATCATCCTTTAGGAATATGACCTAGAGTTTTCAACTCCCAAAAGAAAGAAAGCACTTGTTCTCACCGAACTCATCACGACGTTTCCCTCAGATGCTACAAGTTCACCTGTCAATATGGATTTTCCCGACGAACACCTCTTCTACATCCCCTCGGATGACCCCTGGTATGGAGACCTTCTCATATACCTTCGAACACATAATTTGGGGTCTCATCTCTCTTGAGAGGATCGTCAGTGCATTCACCATCAGGCCCCTCGATACCTCCTCATCGGTGACATTTTGTATCGACGTGGGGTCGACACCATACTTCGCCAATGTTTGACCATCGATGACGCAGATAGATTCTTGAACGATTTCCATAGCGGCGCTTGCGAGGGCCACCTCTCAGGGATGTTCACTGCCCAAAAAATCATTCGAGTCATATACTTCTGGCCCACATTGTTTCATGACTGCATCCATGCTATCAAGCGATGTGACAAATGCCAGCTTTATGCAAACAAAGCACGAGCGCCACCTGCTCTTCTACATCCAATCATCACTATCAGCCCCTTATGAAAATGGGGCATAGACTTCATGACTTGCAATCCTCCATCTAGCAATGGACACAAGTACATCATCATCATAGTAGATTACTTTACCAAATGGGCCTAAGCCATGCCTACCTTCAATAACACCATTGACATAGCATCACGTTTTTCCTTCATTTGCGTCATTACCTGCTTCGAAGTCCCACTACAGTTAGTCTCTGACCACGGTAAACACTTTGAGAATGAGATCTTCGTCGAACTCTCCTCAAGGTTAGGATTATCCCACAAGTTTTCCTCCCATACTACCCTCCGTCTAATGCAGGTCAAGGTTGTTAACAAAGTCCTCAAAACCATGTTGCAACACACTGCCAACAAACATAAGACCAACTTGCATCGTATGTTGTTCTTAGCGTTATGGTATTATCGCACGACAGTCAAAACTTCCATTGGTTTTACACTGTTTCATCTCGTCCATGGGATTAAAGCCACCCTCCCTATCAAGTGAGAAATTCCCACGTTGCGCACCACCATCGAGCTATTACATGACACTTCTTCAATGGAGCAGCGCTTGTTGAACTTAGATTCACTGGATGAAGATCATCGATCTTCCTTACAAAACAATGAGGCAGCTAAGAAATGGTCGAAGGCCACCTTTGACCGCCATGTCAACCTTCGATCATTTAACGAAGGAGATCTTGTCCTAGCCTACGATATCGCTCACGATACTCTCAGTCATGGGAAATTTGAGTCATTATGGCATGGACCCTACATCATCCAACACTGCCTCACTAGAGGCGCATACATATTGGCCTCTCCATAAGGATATCCTCTCAAAGAACCCGTCAACAGGTTGTACCTAAAGAAATTTTTTGCTTGAGCGTAGCCATTGTACACTAGGATTTTTCTTCGTACCCATTTGTATAGTTTTTAGTCTTATTTTGTTCCCTCCATGGCTCATGTATGATCTACCATCCGTGTTATTGAAATATGCATCCTCCATCGACCTACCACATTGATTACGTTGGCAGAGCTAGTCATTGGACACATAATCATGCTCTGTTCGCTTGGGCCCTCTACACCCCCTTGCATGAACTGCTCCACTCCAGCAACATATGTTTGGTCTTAGCAACCAACAACCAAGAAGAATACACAATCTTCATAGGCCTCCTCGTTGAGGCCAGTCACCACCACATTCATCACCTTAGCGTCTTATTAGATTCTCATCTTATCTTCCTGCAGCTCAACAATGTGTACCGTGTCTGCGATCCTTGCCTCTTTTGCAAATTCTTGCAAGTTAGACTCTTATCTAGAAAACTTTGATTCCATTACATCTACACATATTCCACGAAATTTTAATCAAACAATAGATAACATGGCTAACCTAGTGTTAAATTGGCATTTATCACATCAAGACAACATCACACATACATAAATCATCAAAAGTCTATCACATCCTATAGATTAGACATCATAAAAACATAACAAAAATATCATCATGTGTAAACATCATGGAGATCCCAAACATGTATATATATATATCAATCAACGTGTCATCAATGTTTACAAAATAGTACAACATGTAGGTCGCTCGTAGGCACGTGATCCCCCCTCACCCCTATAGGTACAAAATAGGTGTCACACTACCCTATACAAAATGGGCTTGTAGGCCTATATAAATACAAAAATACAAACAAAACTCATGGTGCCTCCAGAGCGACACCACAAGGTCCTCTATCTGCAGGAGGTGCCCCACCAGCTGGGGGTCCTCTAGGTTCAGGGAGAAGTTGCCTAGTCATCGTTGCCCCTGCTACAGCTGCTCTGCGGATCAGGTTATGCAACTCTGCAGGGCCACCCACACACTGCTCCAAGATTTTCTCGTCCTGAATATGGGACCACATTCCCTCTGGCACACTCTACAGTACCACCTCCAATCGTCGTTGAAAACCCTCTAAGCCCCCACCCGCCTCTACCTGAGGTGCATGTGATGGCCCTGCATCTGGATCGTCAAATCTGTGCCTCCTGTCGACTCTCACCTCATCTGTTGGCCTCGTTCCAGACTCGTCCCTCTGACATCTCTCTCCCACCCATGGCTCTACCCGCGACGGTCTCACTAGCTCCTGACGAGCTGACTCTCCAACAAACTCTGCCTCTTGGCCTCGCGGCCCCACATCTACAAAAACAAAAACAAAGATAGAATCAACATCCATACATATAAACATATGCTACATTATCAAAATCACAACACATAAATACACCAACATACCTCTCTGGTCCCAGTCCTCTCCAAGAGGTAGCACCATATCCAGGTCATATCGGAAGTCTATCCCACCATATGGGAACTTCAGTATAATCTGTGGCATATGGCGCCACACACATGCTAATGTGGCCGTAAAATAGTGGCCACCCTCCCCCCCTCCATGATGTACCAAAATTGATGCCCACCGCATCAGTTGTGGCTCCCGTGCCCTAGCTGTCGATAACAACACTCTCGGGTGCAACATGGGCACTCTCTCCAGAAACCACACCACCAAGATAGATCTAAAGGCAAAATCACCAGAGTCAATGGTCCAACACCAATTAATCTTCCCCATCATCTTGGAATGCAGCATCAATCCCCAAGCGAAAAAATATCCATTCAATACTCTCTACATATTCCTCAGTTGACCACCACTGATCCGCTAAGTCACTAAGGATCTGTATATCCTCACAATCATTGTTGTGATGCACTGATGCAAGAGCACATCCATCACCTCGATGCAGATGACCAAACTTGACATAATGTTCGGCCCTGAACAATACCTCTGTGCCAAGTCTACCAAGTGTACATCCCCTAGAAACTGGGGATCAGCGGGTAGGGTCATTCCTCGAAAAGGGAGCCCCGTCAAGAAATAGACATCCTCCATAGCTGCGAATGTCAATTGTTGCCCCCACATAATGAAGCACTGCAGATCAATGCTCCACATAGAAATCATACACTGAAGCAGGTACTCCTGCGACTGTATCAGTGGGAAATCAAAGAACTTGAGCAACCCAAAGGCTGCCAAGGGTCTCTGAATGCCCAACTCCTCTCTCATCGCCTCCCTGAGGCACTCCCAGTCCCTCTCCCTCCAGTGGACTGACATGCTTAACTAATCACCTGCATTCACACAAACAACACTTGATCAACCATCATCATTCATTAACAAAAATCTTCAAAAAATACAATTTTTCCAAAACCCGCCAGCTTTGCCTCAAGTGAGCGGTTGTCACCCCCCACAGGCGCGCACATATGCACCCCTGTTCTTCGCACATTTGTGCATCAATGCACAGATGTCGAAGAAACAGATGTGCATCAATGTGCTTCTATCATACACACAGGTGCACATTCATGCGCACCTGTTCTCTAAACAGTTGCGCACTGATGCACAACTGACTGAGAAACAGCTGCGCACGGTGCACATCTATAATTCAAATAGTTGCGCACCTATTTTTCCCACCCACATTCCCCCCATCCGTGACTATATTCAACACAACCACACATCATGTGCGGGAGAGGGAATTATACCCGTGCATCTCAGCGTGGGAATCCTTTCTTCTCCCGCGCATTGGTGGGCCCACCCCTACAAAAACCCCTAGTACGACCATCCGTACGACCTTGCCCAAAAACTAGAACCTATATACTATGCAGGAAGATGAGACCACTAACCTGGATCTCACAAATCTTGGATTGGTTGAATTGAACTCCCATAATCCCCAAATCTCCTCTAAATCCTCTCGTCCACTCACTATGGCGACAGGTACAAATGAGGTGGCATTGTGGGCCCCACAGCCATATATAGTCCATTTTTACAAACTTCCACACTCAGTTACAGGAGCTCAGAGTCTTTGTTTGTCGATTTGTCTTCAGCCACGTGATCAGGATCCCATCGCCTACACAGTCACATTCCATAGGTCACCATCCATACTCGTCCCTGGGGGAGCATTTTTTTTCACATCACACCCTGGTATGCATGCTCATGTTCAAAATTATCAAATAGTTATTATATGTTCTTTATCTTCAGGTATTGTTTATTTCGAGTATTTGGTTTTAATGTGTGCAGGTACTTGGTCATCACAAACCAGCACAACCCCTTTAGGTATATGATCGACACTAGCATGTAATCATTCCCTACGAATATCGATTGCATCTCCCATTCCCAACCTCTGACATTCACCTTTAGGGTCCCTACATCCGGATCTACAGTACTGTCACCACTGCTACATTTTGGTACTGTCGCCCAGTACCACTCTCCCCCACATGAGTTGTCCCATTCATCGTCCCCCTTGGCACTTTGACACTCTTGCTGCTTTCATCCCCTAGGGATGGGAGTCCCCATAGTCTTACGCATTTCCGAGAATCAACCACATACTCCTTCTCATCATTTTTCTATCTTTCCCAATGAACTCCCAGGTTATCTCATCATGGTTCTATTTTGACTGCACCTCTGCAGTATCATTAACCCTCCATTTCATCCACAATCAGTTTTCCCATCTGCAGATTGTCCTCCATTCATTTGCCTCATACAGAGACGCACCCATGGGGTCCCCACCCTCCACCATTTCTCCACTCAACTTGCACCCTCACAAGCCAAGCCATATTTCACTGGGGCACCCATTTCTATATCTGTACACTCATCCCAAATTATTCTTTATTCATTTGGTAATTGTAAAAATCCTTTGTTTTCCAACATTTAAATAGCTTTTTGTTGTCTCCCTTGACGACCTTCTTTTTTCTGGAAAAAGAAACCCATGTCACCCTTGGTTGGGGCATTCACTATCTTCTACTCATGTTGACATCATCCATAAACCCTGATTATCCCACAGTCTATGTACCTCTGATCTCTTACTTTGTCCACTTTATCACGCCTCTGGCACAATTTAACCCATGTCTAGTCATCCCCTTGACGCTAGATCCAGTTTCACGATTGTTTCCACTCATCCTTCACATATATCCCCAACCAAGGGAAGTCTTGAGTCTCACCGCATCTTGACTTTGTCCATGTTCCTTATCAGTTCCTGATCTTATTCAGTGGATTTCATGAAGCCCTTTTTCTTCTTGGAGTCAGGTCTCCTTTTATGTCGACATCAACATAGTTTCCAGAATGGCGACACTATCTTGACTCTCATTACCTTTACAATGAGGCGTCTTGGATGGCACAGAGAGAACCATCATTTCTCGTTGTTGTCGTTGGCCCCCATAACATTTGAATTCAACACAATCTCATGTTACGGTGGGTCTTACTATGTGACTATTTCAGTTGTTTTATACTAGTCAAAGACCTCTGAATTTGTTAGGCCATCAATGCCTTTGAGTCATCGACACTTCTTACAGGAGTCCTTTCCTCTTTTTAGAGTATGTTCACCATCAGAATTTTCATCTGCCATTATCAAACCACCCCGAAGGGCGCTGCAGTTATCTACATCAACACACAACTTCAATTACTGTCATACATTTTTTGAGTTACATGAAACGAGCATGGGACATGTCCTCCTCATTTGTATACAGATTTTATTTTCCCCTACCTAGAGAAAGGTTTGGGTCCCACAATTTCCCCTCTGACTTCGATGGATTGCTCTCGTATTTCCTATCAACACTCTTCATTACAATGGTACTCTCAGTAGAAGAAACATTGATGTATTTAGGCTATACGTATGCTCCTAACCTCACACATCAGGGGGCATCTGTGAACACTGAAATTTCGTCTGCATCATCGCATGCAAATGGTTTAGGAATAAAGCATCTCCAAACACCTATTATTTCACCTACAACACCAAAAATACATTTGAAAAGGGCAAAAAACTATACAACTGGCACTCATAGTGCGCAAGACAAAGAATATCTTAGAGCCCACATGATCCATATGCGCGACTATGTACGAGAAAAACTATGCATTCCTGTGAATGACGCGTTTATGGTTCTTGTCGGCCCCTCACCCACTTCTGGACCAGCTCTCTACTTGATTTGACCCTCAAATCCGAGCCGAATCTGAATGGGGGGGTGGTCAAAGACCTAAGGGTGCCCTAAAGGTCCCCTTGTTCACACTAAAGACCAGTTGGATATTGCCTCAAAGACATGCTATAAAAGGAGGGCCATGGGTGCACTAAGAATTTAAGAATCTCATTGTATTGTTATGCTCCCTCTATCCTTCCTCAATAAACCTCTTTTCTTCTTGGAGCATTCTAGCAACATCTCAATAAGATATTCACCTCACCTCTTAAGGGAATAGGCTTGGATTTATTCACCATTTGATTTCTATTAATAATTGTAAGAAGGGCTCTCAAATAGGGGATTCAAGAGCCCTCCCTAGGAGGAAGAGGGGATCCATCAGTCCTCCTTTCTCTATGGTGTTTGCCAACTAATATAGTTACCCATTGGTGGCATAATCATTAGTCATTTGGTTGATTGATTTTGGTTCAAATTTCCTCATGCATTTTAGTTTTGATTCTTTATTCATTTCTTTAGTTGCTTCTAGCTTACTTGTTTGTTTATTTCATGTGATTGGATTGTTTAATTCATACACTAACCTATGTCTTGTCTAGCATGCCCAACTAGACTTGTAAGTGCCCTTCTTTTGCTCATTTAAGTGGCGAAAAGGACACAACATTGTCCATAAAATTCCTTTTCTATTTAGCCAATAGATCCATTTATTAAAAAAATAGGGAAAATAAAACTAATTAGAAATTGGAAAATAAAGATCAGACTATACTATTGAAAATAAAATAGTCTAATAGTTGTAATTCATAGAAATAAAAATAATTTATGGGAGTTTTATTGATTGGATAAAATATCATAAAAGAGAAATAGGTAGCCTTACCCATAAGAAGAAATAATTCTACTCTTTTCTTTATACCCAAATTTATTGAAAACCAAAAATAAACCCACAGTAAACAACTATACAAAGAAAAGAAAATAATGTATTATGTACCCTACTCCTATCCTAAACTACACTAGATGGAGATAAGTTACTTGAACGTATAATTCTAGTGTATTCAGTTAAGTAACTCCAAACCTACAGTCATATGCACACCACCAATCATTGGCAGAAATTGGAGTAGTAATAGACATAAAATAGGAAGAATTATAACCTCTATCCAACCTCTATCCAACATATGAGAGGTTGGAGAATTTTTATTCATGGGAAGCATAGACAAGTTAGATCCCTCCAAACAAGCTTCAAATGTATGATAAAATTTACAATTACCATCATAGAACTATTGGAGAGAATTAAAAAATGAGTAGCATACTTTAGGCGAACCATGTATGAAACTTGCATGAAAAGTACCTTATGGGAGAGTATTAGTATTGATGGAATCATTTATTCTAGAGATCAAAACAAAATAATGAGAACTTGACATAACCATAAGTTGAAACCAAAGTGCCTCATTATCCAGGAAAGTCTCCCTGGGCTCATACTTTACATAAACTCTAGGATGAGAGGAATAATTGTGCCTCAATAATGTACATGGGTAATACTCCACCACTAAATAAGGCATGTCTTTAATACTGTGTTGCAAACACTAATATCACATTTATTAGCCTCGATCTCAACCAACTGGTTACTAGAACAACAAGACTATTTACTAATCATAAATGCAATTGACTCAAAATAAGACACACTATAATGTATATTTGCTCCGACAATTACTTCATCACATGTAAAATGTTGATAAGGCAGATAACTAAAAAGTTTATGGGAAGAAGTCTCATCTTATCTATCTTATATATGTGAATTTTTCATATCTTGTACCTTATAAAGGTCTGTCCAAGTAGAATGGATTAGAAAATAATCAGGGATAGTACAACCAGTAAAAGGATTGGGGTATAAGAAATAAAAAGTAGAAGATGTAAGAGAATGATATGCCTCTCTAGAAAGAGAATCCTTTTCAATAGTATTCTCTTTGAATGGTATCTCTTCTCCCATAAGCACACTAAGTATTGGTTTCAACTGTGAATATACAAGTACACTATAAGGAATAGCTTCACAATCAAAACTTCTTTTGATAATATCACTCTTCTCTTGTAAGCAAGATGTAATGTGTTGAACTATCAAGTCTTGTGTGTCTATATTTTCTTCCTTAGTTAACCAATAATGATCCATATTATGTTGGGAACGAAATGAAGGAAGATATATAACCAAGAAAAACACAAATATATTTCAAGTAACACAATAATACAATTGAACTCATATTCTATTAATGACTGTCTGAAACACAAAATACTGTAAAATGCACAAGCTAGTTAAAATGGTGGTAACTTATCTCTGAAGATATAGACGTGACAACTACACTCATTCAAAAGAATCTAATTACAAAGAGGGGGAAAAAATCATTTTAACATAAAGAATCAATTAGAAAACCCAAAACATCCATAACCCTAACCCCTGAAGATGAAACACCAAAAGGTTTATGGGCCCCAATGTGGTTAGTTGATACATCAACTTCCCGGGGGCACAACGTTTTCATGCGATCTCTATTTGGGGTGCTTGGTACCCCATAGGAAAGGTTTATCTAAGGAGTACACATTCCATTTGATCTAGCATCTGTCTTCAACTATTTTATAGTCCTTGATGAGCCAAAAAAATTTCGTTTAGGGCCTCAAAACGACCACAAAAATTTGGGACTCGAAAAACTCGAGGAAAATTGCCAAGATGTGGAACCATTCTGAATTAGTGGAATAGGTGGGTGGACACCAATATCCACTCGGATCATTCCTCCCCCATTAGGAATTAAGGGTCCCCATTGCTTCAAGTTCCTCCATCATATGAGGAAACTTTTTTTAAATCCGACTCTTGGTGAGCCACTTGCCCTGGTGAAGTAACTTTCTTGCTTTGACGACCTGATAGAGTTGGATGTTATGCTAGTGGGTGCCCTTTGTCTTGAATCTTGGTTTCCATGATATGATCAACTATATCCTATTCAATGCAGTTAGGATTGAGTTCTATAGGGGCTAAGTGCTCGGTCGCATCGAAAGTGTCTAGGAGAGGTGGAAAATATGGTCGAAGTAGTTCCACATTAAATACAGGGTGCAAGCCAAGGAAAGGGGGAATACTTAATTAAAAATAATTCTCACCCATATCCTTGGTGATGGTGTCAGTCTTTTATCAGAGTGGGAAGAGATTTCGATAGGTTCTTGTGAGGTACGCTTTTTACAAATGCAACCATACCTTATCTCCCACCTGAAACGTGTGTGGTACCCGATGCTAATCATGGAACTTCTTGTACTTGGTATTGGATTTATGAAAAATGCCATGAACTTGTTCTTGAATGTGCTAGATTCGATCAACAAATTTAGTTGCTTGATCATCCTTGGTCTTAGCATGGGAAGAATCTTCTCGTGAAACTACAATGGGCAAAGCTATGTCAATGGAGGCCAATGGATGGAACCCCAAGCACACCTGAAAAGGGATGTGGCCAATAGAGTTGTGGAGGGATTTGTTGTAGCTATGTTGAACATAAGAAAATATCTCATCCCATGTGCATGGATGTTTGGAATTGTACATCCTTGGGATATGGACAATCATCATGTTGACTACCTTTGTTTTTCCATCAGTATGTGGGTGGAAGGAAGTTGATTTGGTTAGCTTGGTGTCCATCATCAACCATAGGATGGACCAAAAATTACCTAGGAACCTACTGTCTTGATCTGAAATAATAGTTCAAGGGAGCCCAAAATGAACTCAAGCATGCTCAAAGAAGAGATTAGAAGTGGTTTGACTATGATTCTCTTCTTACAGGGTGTCAAAATTTCCATATTAGAGAATCAATCAATGACCATGAAGACACAGTCATTCTTATGCTTGGTTGAAGCCAGATCGAACTTGTAATCCATGGAGATAGACTTCGAGGGCCTATAGGGAGTAGGAAGAGGGGTGTATAGCCCCTATTTCTTGATGGTGGGTTTAACAATGGTAGAAGTAGTGTAGGATCTGATGTGCTTGAAAACATCTTGTTGAAGTTTCGCCCAATAAAAATGATTTTCCAGTACTTCCACTATTTTGTCCACAACAAAGTGTCCCGTTGCTCGACTATAATGAACTTCCCAAATATTATTTGCATGCTCACTTAAAGGAACACAAAAATGGCTCATATGGAATATTAGTCCATCCTAGAGATGAAAGTATCGAACTGGTTTTCCTGCACTCAATGTCTGATAGGGAGCAAAAAAGTCATAGTCACTACTGTATAATTGTGGTTGCCTCGATGTCTCATGCCCAAATGAGTTAAGAACTCTGGTTAGTATTGGTTGTGGAGCATGATTATATTCTTGATTCATATGTAGGTATTCCTAGCCCCCTTCTGTCAATATTTTGAGGGGGACCTACCCCCCCAGCTGGGGGCATGGGGGCTAGCGGGCCCTTGAGGAAAATTTTGGGAAAATTGCCTTGTGAAATACTGTAATTGTGTAGTCAATTTGGACCATTTATTATAAGGTTGCATATCTGACGATAGAAGTTATGTTATGGTTTTTACCCAAAAAAAGGCAACCTGTTTTTTGTATGAGGGAATTGTATTGTGGTTGTGTATGTGAGTGAATATTGTATTCTGAGAGAGGATAATGTGAGAGAAAGAAGAGGAAGTTACAGCAGGTGTGTTGTAGGTTGTATCCTTTCATTTTCTAGATAATAAAAAGGAAGGACCTGGCAATTATTCTAGTGGATGTGGCCCACACTGGGTGAACCATGTCTATCTATGTCTTTATTGTATTGTGTATGTTCTGTGTTTTATTTTCGCATCTGTTTTTTATTTTATTTCTCTTCGATCCTATTTTTTCTAATAGTTAGTGCCACAAATGTGGGTCAAATGAGGCTACATAGTTGGTGTTTCCCTTATTGTACTTGATGTTTAAGTGGAATTTTTGTAGGTATGTGGACCAATTTTGATGGTGGTCATTATGTAACTTTCTTTGTGTTTGCATGAAGTTTAGAGGCCTTTGATCAACGTGGATGATTGTTTCCTTCCCTAGAATGTAATGCTTCCACTTTCGACATGCCTGCACAATGGAGTACATATATTTAGCATAGGTGGGGTATCTACAAAAAAATCAGATAATGTTTCATTATGATATTCCATCAGATTCCCATGTTGAGTGAGGACTGCATTGATAACATAATATAAAAAATCTATCTCAATCACAAATGGATGTTGTAGGTCTGGAAAAATAAAGACGAGTGTTGAGTAGAGGAAGAATTTCAAATTCTTGAATTATCTCTATTGGGACATGGCCCAAACAAACTTGGCCTTCACTCCACCCTTGGTCTCTTGGCTTAGGGCCTAAGTGATATGAGGGAACCCCAACACAAACCTGTGGTAGAAGTTGGCGAGGACCAAGAAGCTACAGAGCTTGGTTAGTGTCTTCGGGGCCAACCAATCATGGATGATTTAGATCTTGGATGGATCCACATGCACACCCTGCTCATCCACGATGTATCCAAAATATTGCATTCTCTCCATGCTAAAGGAACACTTCTCCAAATTTCCATATAACTTGTGTTGTCGCAGGGTGCCCAAGACTTATTGAATGTGCTTCAAATTTTTCTCCTAGGTTTTTCTAAAGATGAGGATGTCATCCCAATATACGACCAGAAAGGAGTTTGTGAATGGTCACAATATATCATCCATCATCCACATGAATTTAGTTGGGGAATTAGTCAAGACAGAATCCATGAGAAACCACTCAAGGATTTATTCTTTAAACTTGAAGGATATCTTCCATACATCAATTTGCTCATCCGACACCTGGTGGTAGCCCGACTTCAGATCAATATTACTGAAAAATTTGGCTCCCTTGAGCTGATCAAGGAGATTATCAATCTGAGGGATGGGGTATTGGTTTTTTACTGTGACCTTTTTTAGGGATCTGTAACCAATACAAATTCACCATGTCCCATCCTTCTTCTGTACCATAACAATTGGGCTCCCGCAAGGTGAAGATCTTAGTTTGGTGTGGCCCTTCAAAATTAGTTCTTGGATCTTGTGTTTGATTTCTTCATTCTCCATAAAAAAATGCTTGTATACAGGGTTGTTATGAAGAGGAGCACCAGTTGTCAAATAAATTGAGTGATTTACCTAACAGTGAAAAGGCACCCCAATAGGTGATGCAAAGATGTCTTTGTTCTCTTTTACTATCTTTTCCACATGCTACTGTTGTGAAAAGATACGATTTTGGTGGTTACAGTGACCTTCCATGCACCTTCTGACTGGACCATAAAGAGGAAAAATCTCCCGGTATGAGAGACCACCTTTCGGAAGTACTTCATAGAGATCAAAGATACCACAGTAGTTGGGACTTCCTTTGGTACCCTGTAGAATCGACCTCCCAAAGTAATAATAACACTATGGGGCCTAGATTCATAAACAACATGAAACTTCAACATATATGGTTGTCCTAAAGGAACATCACAAACTTCAAGGGGGGGGAAATCATTGAATACCTCATCTTTGAAGGGTTTTATTCCCCAGTGCATGTGAAAATTTTGGCTAATGTGGATGTCTCATACTTGGCTGAACCAACCGATGGTGTATGGATAAGGATGTGACATTGTTGTTAGGTTCAACCTCTTGATTACCTTTGTTGATATTAGGTTCTTCTAGCTACCACTATCAACAATGAAATGGAAGGGGGTTCCTTCACCCACATTTTTGAGTGGAAGAGGTGCTCCCCTTCTTCGGGATACTCTAGTTCCTCGGGCTGGACTTTTGTAGTAGTGATAGTGACACTGGGTTCTACGTCAATGATTTATTTTCCCTTATTCAGTTTTGAATCAAATTCCGAGTCATCATCCAACTCTGAGGCTTTCATTTCAGCCAACAATGATTGTTTGGAGTGACATTGATCAGTTTTGTGCCAAGGAATCTTGTGGAACTCACACCACTTTCTATTTTCTTTCTTTGACTTCCCATTACCCTTCTTTGCTAGTGGCCCAGACTAATTATGCCAGGGATGGACATCCTTTCTCTATCCTTTTCTTTAGGAGTTAGGACCACCTTTATCATGCTTCTGCTATGATGGGTTTGCAGAGATGAAATCCAACTTATTATTTTTCTCGAACTTTTGCTTGATATTGAAAGCATATCAGTAAGTGGCTCCCACTAAGGAGATGTCTAGGAACTCCATATTTGTTTGGATGTACCTATGTAGGCCATTATGGTACTTCATGACCAGGCAATGCTTGGAGTCTTTAATATCCTTCTTTGTGCACAAGGTATGGAAGATGTTGTTGTACTGCAACACCATCTGGTCTCTCCCTTGAAGCAGAGTTGTCCATCTCGTGTACTGGTCATCATAGTTTCCAACATGGTAGTATTTATACTCTAGGGCATCAACAAAATCCACCGAAAAAAGTTTTGGACCAAAAATTGCAGAATCTTCTCTGACATGTTGGTCACATTAATTTTCCCAACAATATCTGACATGGGGAAGAGCTTTAAGGACCACAAACATGATTTTTTCACCTTTGTAAAAATTTTGGATAGAGAAATAACCCTCTAGTAGACTTAACCATTTTTTCCAAAGCATCGATGTCTATATGGCCTCCAAATAAAGGAATAACAAAGTTAACTTGTACCTTGAAGGGTGTTGCACCTCCAAATTGATTTCTAGTTGAAGGTTTCACCCTCGCAATTGGTAGCCATTGAAGGATCTGGATGAAATTATCCATAATATTATTCTTTTATTGTGTGAGGGCTTCCTCGAGCAATAGTTTGATAGCCGGATCTCCTACTCCATCATCTCTCTTTTATTCTAGCATGGGAGGATTTTTGGGCTGAGGAGAGAAGTTTTTCTCAAGAGAAACTAGCTCGAAACCCAACTCTCTATACCTTGAACTCATTGGGGACATGCACTAAGAAACGACAAGGAGCAAACTGATCTAATACCATTGATCTGGATTATGGTGGGAACAAAATGAAGGCATAGATATGACCAAGAAACACACATAGATATAGCAAGTAACAAAGTAATATTGTTAAAATCAGATTCTAATAAAGAATGTTTGAAATACAAAAGAGTGTAAAATGCAAAGCACACAGGCTAGCTAGAACAATGGTAGCTTATCTATGAAGATAAAGATGTTACGACTACGCTCATTCACAAGAAAATGATTACAAAGAGGTTGAAAATGAATTTTAACATAAATCATCAATGAGAAAACCCTAAACATCCAAAACCATAACCACAAAAGATGAAACACCAAAAGGTTTTTGTGCCCCGATGTGGTTAGTTGATACGTCAACTTCACGGGGGAAATTTTTTTGCATGTGATCTCTGCTTGGGGCACTCAATACCCCGTTAGAAAAGTCTATTTGATGAGTACACATTCTTTTCATCCTAGAATTTACCTTCAACAACATTCTAGGCATTGATGAGCCAATAAACATCACTTACAGCCTCAAAACAACCTCAGAGGTTTGGGACCCGAAAAACCGTAGAAAACTACCAAGATGTGGAACCATTTTGAATTAGTGGAACAGGTGGGTGGCCACCAATATCCACTTGGATCAAATCAACATCCATGTCTTTCTCCCCTAAAAAATATGAACATAAAAAATTATCCAAAACACATTCATGTTCATTGTTAGTAGATAAAGACGAGAGAAAATCACAAGAATTTTCAGAACAAGAAGGCTCAAAAAATGTTTCGGTAACTACAAAAAAACCCTCTTGACATTTCTTAGCTAAACTAACAGAACTTGTGAGAGTACAACAATAATGATCAACAAAAAATAATTCCAATTTATTTATTTATGAGGGAGCTATCATATTTTCAGAAATTCTATAACTTTCTTCATATTGATCAATAGTTTCCTCCAATTCCTTTGATGGAAAAATATAAAAAGGGATAATGAGATCCTGACATAACCATCAGTA
>JASDQU010307635.1:30154-40599 GCA_032191745.1 Picea mariana
ATTTATGAGGGAGCTATCATATTTTCAGAAATTCTATAACTTTCTTCATATTGATCAATAGTTTCCTCCAATTCCTTTGATGGAAAAATATAAAAAGGGATAATGAGATCCTGACATAACCATCAGTAGAAACCAAAGTGTCTCATCATCAACTTAAATTTTTCCCTCTATGTCAACTATAGAAATATTTGAGCTAAAATTTCCCACACAAGAGGTTTATTTCTCATCAAGAGGAAATGTAGGTGGAGTCGGATGATCAGAGGTCACATTTACTTCTTCTAAAATGGCATGTTCTCCCTGATTCATATTCACAAAAGTGAAAAAATATCCAAACATATGTTGTTCAACCACAACTTCTGAATCCTCAGGGTTTTCATGTGAATCCAAATCAACATGTGAGTGAGTTTCAATACATGATTCAGATTTATCAATCACTGGTTGATCTTGTTCATCAAAAAGATTAACTAGATATGGAAACCATTCAAAAACAGAAGGAATATCATTGAAATGAAATATGTATAAAAGATGCATAAACCTTAAAGAAAATTCTTCTAGTGATTCATCTTGTACTTTCCTAATACCTTGGAATTTATTATATAATTTATCATTATCATAATTCTCAAAAGCATACAAGAATTCATGTACAAATTGTTTCCATGTGTGAATAGAGGCGATCGCTAAATTCTCACACCATATTTTAATCCAATCTTCAAAAGTAAGAGTGAACAAGTTGCACATGATACCTTCATGAGTAATATTATGAGAAAAATAATTTTTAATAAACTCAAAGGCATGTTTATATACAGATGTTTCACCCTCACCATCAAATTTAACTTTTTTCAAGAGATTAACTATATTCATGGGAGTGCTACATGATACAGAACCATAAATACATCTTCCTGTATGGGCTTGGGAAGGATCCATTAATAATTAAAAGTATTAACCAGAAAGTCTCCACATGGTCAACTTGTAATATGGCCCTCCTTCTAATGTCGTTTTTGTTGATGTGGGAAAATGTCCCATGCCAAAAAGAGGGAGGATTGCATAATGGTAGGTCCCAATTAGACCTTTTCTCATTTGGTATTGGCAATCTCCACTAGTATGTGGGCCATGTTGCCGCTAATTAAATGGATTTCTCTCCAAAGAGAGATTTTCTCGTTTAAACTATTCTAAACCTTAAATGCAGTTCTAATATGTTATGCATGTGCAATTCTATTATAACCTCTAACTATTCCTAATCTAACAATAATGTTTGATAACTACATGCATAAGTATTAGTTACTAAAATCAAGAAGGAATTCATAACTCTAAGAAAAAACCTTACTAGAATGTTCAATTCTAAAAAATAAGAAGAAATTCATATGTAAAATACATGGTACATGTCCCTACAATTAGATCCACAACTAGATCATAATAGTTTACCAAGCGATTTCAATAATGTAAAGAACTCAATACAATAATCAATTGACAAAATGTACAATTATAAGAATTGATCAAGAATCAACCTCTCCGTTGTTGGAGAAATATCACCATTATGGTAAGTATATCTCCCTAGGATCTACCTACTGATCCTTGACAGACAGTGTGGTTAGACTTCTTATGGTTTCCCTAGATGCAAGCAAACTCTTTTCCTTTTAACCAAGAAGAGGATTGATCATACCTTTAGAACGACAATTTTCCTCACATGTACTGGCTATTCCAGCTCCATCTCCTACAATATTCTTCCTGCACACAAGGATACAAACAACCACCTATCTACTATCCTTCTAGTGTTAGGAAAAATAAATTCACTAGATCTATATTGATCTATTTCTTAAAATATTAGATCCAAACATCTATGAATTAAACAAAAAAAATTTGGGGAAAACCAATAATCTATTGATTAAAACATAGAGAATACATCAAGTGTCATACCTTAGATGTTGATGCCCTCCCCTTTGGCTCCTTGCTTCTTGCTTCTCCTCAGCTTCTTGATAAAACTAGGAAATTTGATTTCCATCTATTGTGAATAGGAAAAACACCTCTACAATTGGACAACATAACTCTGCAAATGATTCTTCCTCCTCTTGCTCAAGAATTTCCTTTCTTATATAGATCCTTGGAAGAGGCTTGGGAGATATTCTAGATATTCTAGAACCCATTAGAAACCTTAATGATGTGAGTTCCTAGGCTCATGCCATGAAGATACAACTCACCCATCACTTAGCTCTTTGCAATTCATTGAATCTAGAAGTTTACACAGATCATCGCTTGTTGCACTATAGACGACATGCGATGATCATTGAGTGTTTTATCCTATGAGTCTCGTGATGACCCTAAAAAAGGTTTGAAATATCAAGAAAGTGATGTGATTTTTATTTCATCTTCTGCTAGATTTCCTTCTGGCCTATAGGGTGGAAATTAAGGTTATAATAGATGCCCCCTAATGTGTGAGGCCATGAAAGGAATGGATGGCCGAAAAAAATTACAATAAAATAATTTCCATGTGAGGGAGTGTGAGGAGAGATGAAAGGAGGTATGGAGAGAAAAGAGGACATGCAATCAAACACCAACAATGAAGCATAGATAGACCATCCCCTAGGTATGCATACTCATACTTTGAAGAGAATGTCTGCCAAACAATACATTGCAGGTCCATGACATGAAATGAAAGACTATGGCCACAAAAGAATACATGGTAGATCCATGCCATCAATGGGAGAATAGTCATAAGAAAATACAATGTGGATCTATGTCATGTATAGAATCATATCCACCAACAAATACAATGTGGATCTATGACATGACATATATACATAAGGAAGACAACAAGAATTGAGGGAAGTGCCCCCAAAGTCTTCAAATTACTCATAGATAAGTGGTATACTCTATCGCAATTTGGGAGGGGATGCTGTAAAACAATGATGTATCTCCAAACCCAAGGTCTTCGTCCCAAAATGGGATGGTATGAATCTACATCATGCAAATAGATGAGATGATGACGAGCTTGGTAGAAACCGCCTGATTACGTGTCATTGATGTATACTGTTAACAAACGTGAGGTGACCCACTAATGAGGAAGATGGACCCCAAGGTACCTATTACAATCTAGTGAATTTGAATAGAGAATATGATGTCAAACACTCGTATAATCAATCAATCAAGAGTCAATGATATAGACCCATTGTCGATCATGATGAGACTTTCCACTGATGACTTCAAGCTCCAAGGTACTAGTTGGTTTCTAGATCCATTTCCTAGATAATTTGTTGAAGTCGATAGGAAGAGATCCATCGAAGGAGAGCCTTGATGTATCCCCCATCAATCGACACAAAATATACACCAAGAGATGATGTGAAGAGAGAGTATTGCAAAGTACAACTAACATAGGGATGACTGACTCAGAAATTCAATAAAAAAACACATGGTCGACTCAGGATTAAAATTCCCTTGAACATATAGCACGACACAATGGTGACTTGGTAGTAAGACATAAGAGTTGGATGAATATTGTAATATCCCCAGGCAGATCCCCAGTTGTAATTATGAATTGTAAACATATTGGATAGACCGGTGAGCCGAGTTATAATAAGCTAGGAGGCTTATGTGGTGATTAGGCCAGAGAGCCTAGATGCAAAGTCTAGTGAGCCTACTATTGTATATGTGTAAATGCTCATATATACAATAAAGAGTGATGGGGGACTAAGCTTCCACAAGGCTAAGTAAGGGAGAGGGGGATGAAAGGTTGGAAAGAGGGGCTAAGCTTAGGGGCTTAAGTCCAAGAGAATAATAATAATTTATTATTATTCCAAAATCTGATATGTTTTTATCCTAAGTTCCTGGGAAAGGGAACGGGTGCGAAGTGGAACACATGTGGCTGCAGGAAGACAGGTGTCGACTTGGGCACATGCATTTATAGTTGGGAAATCCAATGCTATTGGGGGGGTCCTATCCATTCTTCCATCCACAGTCTGAACTCGAAACCTCCATGATCGACCTCTGTGTTGTTTTATGTGCACGCACCCTGAAAATCGTGGGGAAAACAGACAAACTGATCCGTGTCTCTGGGAGAAGTCTGAGTTATCCCATGTGTATTCTGTGAATTCCGAGTATTCCATAATTTTCTGAGTTGTGTGGTGTCATAATTTTGGGTTGTTGTGGCCAAGCAATTCCTGGACCGAGTGTGGCTTGTTTCCATCGTTCGTTCCTTATTGAACCTTGTTGTTTCCCTCACTGTGTTGGAATTGAGTTGAAGAAGCGGGATGTCAGGCCTGTGAGAAACACTCTCTCCAGGTGAGAGAGGTGGTTGTGGATTGAAGAGGCAGGTTGTCAAGCTTGTGAGCAACTCTCTCTAGGTGAGAGAGTTTTTTGGGAAGTGGTTTTCTCCTAGAGAGAGTCTAGCACCAGCTACAGAGCTCTGAGAATTCTTGATTTGTCCTGTTGTCAAGACGCTGAGAGGGGAAGTGGAGTAGCCGATGGACTGTGGAACAATGAAGGTGCATATTCCTAGGGTGGAACATGCATGTGGGGAATGAGATTCTGTGAGTAGTGGGTGTAAGAAGGCTCCTGGAGATAATCCTTCGAGTTGCACTGTGCAGTTTCATGTAACCTCAGCCTAGTCTAAGATTCCCTTGCTCTGGGTGGAGCTTAGTCCCAGCTCGGGGGTGACCCACTGCTGAGCATGATGAGCAGTGTGGTCTATGGCTAGGAGGTTCATGGAAGGTTTTCACATAGTTGGTGGTCTTCTAATAAAATATAAGTACCTCTTTTATGTTCATTTACATGTTGTGTAACGGTACCTATGTCGTAATTGATGATTATTTTCTATGTATGTTGTATATGTTGCATGTGTAGGCTTATTGTTATTTCTACAAGAATATGTTATATATATGTAGAATAGTCATTCTATGTTTATATGGATGTGTATGTTTTTCTGCAAGTATCTCTGTGTGGCATAGCCTAGTAGTTTAAGGCTGGAGTTGTCACATATCAGAGTAGAAAAAGGCAAAGATAAGGTATTTCGCAGGTAGCATTGCCTTTCCCGGTGGAGTTTTAGGTCAAGGGATGTTACAATTTGGTATCAGAGCTAAGTGAAGTGTCTGAGTAGTGGAATTTCCCATCCTGTTGGTGGCTGGGGATGTTACAAATTAGTATCAGAGACAAGGTTTCAACACTGACTCTGGATGGGCCATGTTAGTGGAAGTTGAAGAAAAATTTTCGGAAATAATTGTTGTCGAAGTAGACAAAGTTCGAGTTCAGAACCAAGGTTTCAACGCCAAACCTGGATGGGCTAGATAAGTGATCTCTGGACCCAAGGTTTCAAGTGGAAATTGTGTCTGGAGGAACCAATTCTGAACCTCTGAATGTTCCTAAGGGCCAATAGATTACTTTGGTAGTGTTACGAAGCTCATGAGGTGTAGTGGTATTATAAAATCGCGACAGACGTGGTATTTGGCCACAGAGAGAGAGATGACAACACTTGTGGTGTTGGGGTCGTAGGATCTATTCGGAAGGAAGGGAAATCCCTTGCGATCATCAGATCTAGAGAGGGTGCAGAAGGGTTAACCTGGAAGCCTTCGAACTTCACAACTTTAGTGAAGTTGATGCGGAATAATAGAAAGGTTGAAGCCCGAAGCTCCGAAGTATTGAAGTGGATCTACACCATATATATAGTGAGAAGACTTGCCATTAGATCTCATGGAAAATCATAATTTCGAAGTTCGGCGATCAGGAGAAGAGAGATGTGTTGATGCAAAAACTTCCAAA
Organism: Picea mariana; assembly: GCA_032191745.1. Lineage (NCBI taxonomy): Eukaryota > Viridiplantae > Streptophyta > Pinopsida > Pinales > Pinaceae > Picea > Picea mariana. The sequence continues at coordinate 35,900 of JASDQU010307635.1, forward strand.
GCCCTGAAGTGGATCTACACCATAGATCTGGAGAGAAGAGCTCGATCGTTGGATCAAGCCAATGTTAAAAGGTCAAACGCAATGGTGAAGGGTGAAAGCTCCCAAAGCTATGAAGTCCAGAGTTAATCCAGACTGTCCATCAAGAGGGACGCATGTCAGAAGATTGGTTTGTCCAGGATTTCGACATTCGGGAAAATTAGTGTGTGTTGAGGAGAGAACTCCCGAAGACCGAAGTTTCGAAGTCTCGAAGAGTCGAGGTAGTGAGTCATGATGGCTCCACTTGGATGGACATGGACACATGGGATGTGTGCCATGTGTTAGTGGGTTTCAAACCCATGGAAGGTTGAAATTCCATATGGAATGTGACGTGTGACAGCCATCTTATTGGGCCACGATTCAGTTGCTAGTATTCCACCACGTGGCACTCCATATGAGCATGGTTACTGGGACCCGAGGTTACATAAAAAAGTTAAAGGTCGGAGGACCCACACTGGTGTTGATCACGATACATCAAGATCGATGGCCAGGAGGCATTGTGGGGACCCAAGTTGCACGGGAGTTAATTCTCCAAGGCGGTCCCACAATCCAAACCACGGTTTCACCGAGGGGTTACATGTCAACATCAAAAGAATTGCAGGATGAAAGGCGGGTTACTCCAAACTGCTACCGCATGCCCCCGCACTTGGAAAACGTAAGTAATGTGATGTAATGACGTCACCAAAGGTGACATGGAAGTGTTTAGAGATTAACGGTTTGGTGTTGGGGAGGTACAGATATGAAATCCTTCGAAGTCTCGAAGTCTCAAAGCTCTGAAGTCTCAGAACTCAGACGCTTGAGGTTCCATTGTGAGTGTCAGTCGTTGGATGTTGGGTAGACGTGGACTGTTGATCCACTCTACTTCGCAAGTTTGGTAATTTGGAACTCTGAGAGATTGTTGTGTTGTGTTTGAAAATTCCCAAAGCCCAAGGCTCGAGTAAGCACCTATTGATTTAGTACTTGGTCACAGTCATGGTCCCATGCGAATTAAGGGCCCAAGGAAAACGGGGGCTAGTGCCCAAAAACTGTGTTAAAAAAGGGAAAAGGGGTTAGGAAGGAAGCCCGTGGGTTTCATCTGGTTCGAACCTACATCAAGGAGGTACTGAATACCTAGGAACTTTATGATAGGGTCCAAAAAGGATCTAAGAGCCATTAGCTCAAAGAAGAAGCACAAGTTTTAAAGGATTATAGCTTTATGCTCAAGGCTCGGAATCGAGCAAGAAAGTCGTGATTGGAAAGGTCTCGGAAAGAGGATTCCAGATGTAATGGTTACATTAAAACATAAAAAGTGTTAGAGATGTCTTCAGATAGAAGAAATAAGGAAGAAGAACAGGGAAAATTCTTTATTCTACATCTGAGATTTTTCAGAAGTCGTTGGATCAGATGTTGGGTTCGATAAGTAGCATGGAAACCCCAAATGGGATTCTTGTTTGGGGAAGACAGTCCAGGTGCCAATCCTTTCACATAAAATGTGAATGCTAGGTGGAGAAATCCATCTGCAATACATGATAATGCATGAACCATAAGTTCATATGGAGACGCAAAGAATGGGAATAAGGAAGGAAGGTTTTATGGAATTATAACTCGTTCATGCAAAATCTGAATTAGAGGAATCCAAATAATAATGGAATGATGAAAATTAATATCAGCATAATATGTGATGGCAAGTATGCAAAGTAGACAAGGAAAAACTCCTCGATAAGTCAATTCCATGATCCTAAGATAATGGAAGAATAAATCATGAGATAGATGTCTAGATAATAGAAATGCATGTCAACACTCCAGGGAGGAAGGCTATACTAGTAGAGGATTGTGGATGCACTCCAAGGGTGTGAAGGTATTTCCACAAGAGTATGGAGATATCAAGTCAAATAATTTAAAAATGAAATGACTTCTAAAGATAAATCAATAAGGAACCAAGAAGAAGAAAATGGTTCTATGCATGGTTTTGAATGCAGAGGAGATGGTGTCTGACAAGAATCCATCTTCAGTGACATAGAGCCATGAGTGAAAACTCAAGAGGTTGGAGGTACCACTTGAAGCGATGATGGTAAGGTGAAATAAGTACTTTCATTTAATTCTATGCAGCTAGAAAAGGAGGCATATGTGCATCCTTACAATACGCTAGAGATTGCCTAGGTAAGTCAATTTTGAGGCTAGTTGGAAAAAGGGAAGATAAGAGTACAAGAAAACCTCAAGTACTAAAGTATTTCATCGGGAAAGGGATGAACAAGTCCAATCCTGAAGAGTAACTAGATGTTTAAGAATCCAGAGTCTATAAAACAACTTGGTTAGGAATTTAATTCATCCAAGTACGAGATTGGGATAGTTGAACCTAGGAAATTAACGAAAGTTGAAGGTTAATATCAACTTAGTTTGGGACTATAAATGTAAAGGAAACCAAGAGTGATTTGGCTAGAAAGTGATCAGGACAAAAATAGTCATGTACAGTGACTACAATGAGAGCACAAGAAGATCCAAGAATCTGGGAAGAATTGTAGACTTCTGGGATCAACAAGGAAACGTTTTAAAGGAAGAAATAAGTTGTTGCAATTTTTGTGGCAGCGGGTATGTTACAACTTGTTGGGTCAGCCAGGGGAAAGAATGCTTGCATGTTTGCAAGTGTTGTTGGTGATGTTGTTGCATAAGGAGGGAAGCAACAGAGAGTTGAAGTGTTGGTTATAAGTTTGATAAAAGAAGCACGAAAGCTTCTACTACCATCAGACATTCAGGTAGTATATAATTTATTAATGGTAGTCATGCAGGTATGAATTTTTATTACTTTTTTTTCATAATTGTTGAAAGGAAATTTAGGTAAGAATTTCCTCAACCAAAGTTATTTTATAAAATCACATGATTATATTATTGAGTGCATACCATTGGATGTGGTAAAGGTTGGAGGCCTATATTAATTCAAATCTTTTAGCTTCTGAATGCGCACACCGACATAGTAGAATGTCATGTTAATTTGGTTATGGGGTAATAACCAAAGAATTAAAAGATAAGGACTAGTTATAGGAATGAATGCCAGTAAGCTAGTCATGTATGAGACCAAGACATGGTTGGATATGGCAAGGTATGGATATGAAAAGGTTATGAGCCACACAGGTACTAAAATATTCCTACCTTTAAATAAAACTTGGACTGCAACCTTTTTGCTAACACTAGTGAACACCACAGAATTATATTCTTGGTGTAATGTTCGGGTCGAAAAGGAAGGCATCCAATTAATTGGGAAGACAATAGGAAGTGTGTGGAGAATGTGTCAACACATTGGCCCTAATTCCAAATTATGGATGGTGAGATACATGACTGAGATACAGAGCATTTTGTAATTCAATACAAGGTGCACTGAATAATAATGCATTGAGAATTGCATGCATGCATAGTAAGTGATAGAATTGTATACTAAATGCAATGGTTGAATATGTTTTGTAAGTACGTGAATATATATTATTGGATGGAAATAATTGTTACTAACAACTGAAATTTTGTTAACTCATGAAGTTGAGGACATTTCAGGGAGGTGTTAGACATTTCAACATGAAATTTGCAAGTCAAGTAGTCACATGAACATTGACTACAAGAAATTTTCTTGTTTAGAAAAAATAAAAAATAAAATAAAATAAATGATAACAATAATAATAATAATAATAATGAACTTACATATATTACTATGAACATGCATATGCATAGAATGATGAGTCATTCTATTTTATTAAATTGTTTGGTAATTATGATTGAATTGCTAGATGCAGGCAATTCTAAGTTCATTGCATATGGTTTTGTACATATTGCAATTGAATTATGATGTACAAGAAATACTGACAATTGTTGGTAGTATGCAAGATGAAGCCTTGCAGGAAAATGGTATGCAGTTTGGTGCTTGTGGAAAACCACAAGGAAGGTTGCAATCCTAATATGGCAACAACCAATAAGAATTATGAAATGGAATTTCATGTTTTGGGGAATAATTTGAGTTCCTTTTTGAACTAAGTTGGAGTTCCTAAATGAATTCTTTTATGTTATCTCATGATAACTGCATGTGGGTGATGTAGATAAGATGATGTTGATAAAAGTTAGAATGTTGACTAAAAAGAGTAGCTCAGGAAGATGTTGATTGGATACCTCTGAGGGCAGTTGGAACTCCTCGAGCCACGGTGCTCTGAGACTTCCGGTCCGGCCTATTGTTGAAGCCCAAGGAAAGGGAGGTGTAGCAACCGATGGACTGTGTGACAGTGAAGGTGTACACTCTTGGGGTGGGACAAGCATGTGGGCAATGAGAGACCGTTGGTTGGAGTGTTGCTGAGGTTTGTTTGGTTGGAGTGCTGCTAAGGTTTGGTACTTAGTCTAGACCATGTTGACGTGGAAGGTCTTCTCAATCAAAAGATAAGTATCAATTCTCTATTCATTGTATGTTGTGTATCTTGTATACAGGTTATAATGTTATTAGAATTGTCTGTATATTGTTAAGAACCAAATATCAATATAGCATAAAAAAACCTCAGAATAAGTACTCAACGCCTTGAAAAAGAGATAATTTCATATAATAAGCCTCTTCGAGGGGGAAACCTCATTTTACCCCACATAAATGTTCAAGTACAAGATGATTCCAAATGAAAATGTCTCCTTGGTATATATAGGAGACTAGGAGGTATAATTAC
>JASDQU010307635.1:51560-66402 GCA_032191745.1 Picea mariana
GGTTTAATAAGCATGAAGGAATGACACAATTATGCTCAATATGTACCTTTTTCATGTCATTTTACAAGTCCGAAAAAGAGATAAAAGTGTACTCGTTGATGTATTTTTTGTGTTCTTTTCAAGTCCAAAAAAGAGATAAAAGTATACTCAGTTGGAGAACGAGTGGCTTAAAAAAATGCTCCTATGTTCCAAGCACATGGAACTGACCTAAGAAAGATGAATGAAAATGGTACAGGAAAGTGAGATCCACTCTTAATAGATGTTCTCTCCATGGGTAGGTGGATGCAAAATGGAGGCCAAATAATGTAAGAGGGGTATGGTCAAGGATACAATAATAGCGGTAAGAGGGATATGGGAAAATAAAAACACAACAGTGGGAAACATGATGCAAGAAACAAATGCATAGGCAACCATTAAGCAACAATAAAGAAAAAATTGGAACCCTCAAGGGATATGTCTATAATATATATGAAGAGAAGAAAATGCAGCTCAATCATCAAGTCATGGTGGGAATAAAAGAGGTCTCTTGGGCCTACATGGAAAAAAAACATGGGCATTGAATGGAAATACGGGTGCTAACTATGTCTCCCATGAAGGGTAGGCACTACCAAACAAGTTATGATGTGAAAATGGAGTGGCCAATGTTTCAACCCGATGGGATCAAACCTAAGGTGGTGTAACGATAGAATGGACAGTTAATAATGTAAGACGACAAATGCGGGGAAAAACCTATCCCTATATGCCGGTTTGGAAAACACATACCTCAAGTTCAGTGGATGTCGCCATCTTCATAGAAATTCCCTGTAATCTTATCAATCATATGGAAAACTAGATACCATGGTCAATTTTGTTAGAAAAATGAGATCTTGGAACAATAAAATAAAATAAATGTAGAAATAAAACATAGAAGATACACAATACAATAGAGACACAGATATATGTGGTTCACCTAGCGTGGGCTACGTCCACTAGAGAAATTTCAAAGTCCTTCCTTTTTATTATCCAGCACAATGAAGGGATACAGCCTACAACACACCCATAGTAACTTCCTATTCTTTTTCTCACAGTCTTCTCTCTTAGAATACAATATTCACAATAATACATAGCCGCAATACATTTCTTTCATAAAAGAGGGTTTCCTTCTAGGGAAAATAACACTAACATAACTTCTACCATAAGATCTACGACCTTATACTGAATGATCCAGATTTACTATGAAATTACAATATACATTTACAAGGAATTTTTTCCTTCAGGGGCTTCGCCTCCAAACCCCCGTCGGGGGCCCTCTTTCCATCGGACTTCCCATCCTGGGGGATGATCCCCCCAGACCCCACAGTGGGGGAAACACCCCGCGTGGAGGGGTGTGCATTATTCCAGGGTGTACAGTCTTCATGGGGTAAACAGGGATGAAAACAAAGACCTATGAAACATGAAGATAATCAGGATCCACAACCAACAAATTTAATTAAAATTGGCATTAAAATAAAGATAAGCTCAAATAATGAAAAGGAACCTACTTACTTGGTATCAAAGTGAAAAAATAATTTTTTAGTGCTCAAAAGGTTATAAAAAGAAACTTACCATGGTAAAACTCATTCTTCATTACAAAGAGAGGTGAGTGGAGAGCTTTGGAGAAAATATATCTTCCAAGTAAAGGTGTTAGGAGCTCGTTGTGGAGGATTGGCTCAACCATTCAGCTTGTCGTCAGATATAGGTAAGAACTAGAAATATCATATTCATTTCCTTTGTGTTTTTTATGGATTTTAGCAAGGAAATGGGTGGCATGTAGACCCTATTAGATAACGATTGAGAGGCCGAAATGTTTGGGGGTAATCATGTGTCTCTCTACAGGTGTTACATGGCTCATCATGTGATTCCTATAGGTCATCACATGATGAACTAGGAATGTAACTCAGATCGATAGGTCGCGTGTAGAGGGTTTTGGGTGTTTCTTTTGAGGGATCATGTTTTGGGAGAATTTTGTTCCTAGCAAGTTTCACATTTTTATGTTTCCCGGATCTATGTAGGTAACCAAACAATATGATTGAGTGGAAAGAAAGATCCCATGAGGATGATGACTTTTCTTCCCAAGGGGGATGCAGTTCCTTAGCATCTCTTTGGGAGTGTGGGTTGCTGAAATTATTTCGGTGTCTACTTCTAGGATCCCATGAGTACCTATTGAACCAACTGGTTTAGTACTGGGATGTTGACCAGGAATGCTTGATTATCCAAGGTAAAGTGTTGTATTTGGACATGGGTGATGTTTGTTTCTGTACTCGTTTGTCCTAGAGGGGTATACCGTGGCAGGTAGATTACTCACCAGATGGAGATGATCGCTTCATGATGGAATTCATTGAGTAGTTTGGTCAGTATGGTTCCCACCAGATGAGCAACAAGATCCCAATTTGGGATATTATAGAGTTTCTACTCAACACCATACTATTTTTCATAACCCATGCAGTGGGATAGACATTCCCACATTCAGAAATGAAGACCAATATGCAGGTGGCACTGATGTGCCTGGATCTGACAATATTTAACTGGTGTGAGGGAGTTCTTTCCAACATGAACATGCAATTGTCTCAATGCAAGAAGGGAAAGCATAAACAGTTCGGGTATGGCTCCCTCTTGATGACGATCTTTATGGAATGGGTGCCTCAACTAAGGCCTCAGATAGTGATGAGTGAGCCAAGGCTCACTCTTCCACAAGAGAGGAAAGGGATATTTCACCCATTTCTATTAAACCAAAACCCATTTCTTATTCCCTTCTAAATTATCCTTACCATGAGCCTTCCATTAGTTTTTGAGTGTTCTAGAGCTCAATTATTGAATTCGTGTAAGAGGTTTTATGTGAGATTCACATCCCATATTTATTGAGAGCATGTGGGATGCATACAATCATCTTGGGGAAGATTGAAAGTCAAGAAAGAAAGAGAAAGAGAGGAAATTCATATGGGTAGGAGACCAAAATTGCACATTCACTTTTTTGTATAGAGAGTTGTTTTTACATGGAGTTTTTTGGCCAACAATGGATTTTTGATTGTTGAATATTGAAGGTATTTATTGTGGGACTGTTTGGAAAATGTTTGGAGATAAAATTTCATGTAGAAAGTAGTTGCATACCTAGGGATAACATGTTTGAAATTTTCCAAGGAAGCAGGTGTTTTGGATGTTGGGCGAGTTCATGTTGCAACTGTGGAATTCCTAAGGTCCCAAAAAGTAGAATTCATGTCCAACATGTGATGGAAGCCTTGGAGGGGAGTGGAAAGGCCCAAGGGACTATGAGAAGTGAAGGGGGTTCCATCCCTTGGGTGGTGCAAGTTCAGGGGAAGAGAGATGATGGTCTGGAATCAACTATGAGTTTCAACCATTGAGAGGGGGACATTAGCCAACATTAGGGACCACCGTCTCTTGTGGATTCATAGCCCTATCTCGGGGGTGTCTTGTTGTTAAGAACTAGAACTTCAAGGCTATGGTTGGGAGGAATGTCCTTCCTCTACAGTGGGTTGCACATTCATTAAGATAAGTGTTCTTATGTGTTGTGTTTACTCATGTTAATTGTTGATATATTTGTTGTGCATTTTACTCTAAATTATCATTGGTTAATATTATTTGTTGTGAGTAGAATTGATGCATTAATTTCTCTATTTTATGGTTGAATGATGTTATATGCATTTAGTTGTTTCTATGAACATTAAAAGTAATGGTATTTATGTTTTTGCTCAATATGGATAGTTGCATGAGTTATAATGTCATGCTATGTGTTATTTTCGCATTTAGATTGGGTATCGGAAATTTTTATTGAGTCGTTTAGCAGTGGCGCAAACCAATTGGAGGATGGGTACGTTATAGAGTGGTATCAGAGCTTAAGTTCAACATTGGACCCGTATGGGCCAAGAACCAGTGTGAATTTGGGAAAATTCATTGTTACGGACTTTGGTCTGAGTGAATTTGGGGAAAATGGTGGAGAACCATAGCTAAAAATCCCCAAATTCATGGGAAAATCTGAGTTTTAGTTGCCTTAGAAATGTCTGATATGTTTAATCGCATCAATAAACTAGGTTACCAAGTTAAATTCAATATTCAAGGTTGAATTTTGTGTTTTAGTGGAGGCCGACAGAGTTGGGAGAGTTCAATGAATCAATGGTTGAGTTCGCTTTTGATCTCGAGATCGATGACTGGGATTCGTGGTGATAAATTTAAAAATTTCTAAGGTTTTATGGAGTTAGTAAGGTTGAGTAGATCAACAATTGAGATTCATTTCAGCAGTTGGGGAAAAGAATTAGATCGATGGTCTTGATTTATTTTGGTCGTTGGAAGGTTAGAGAAAAATCGATGAATGAGATCATTCTAAATGGAAGATCGATGGCTCAGATTCGTCGGAGACTTTGGCCAAAATTTCTAAGTGTCAAAATTCTCCAACAAATCTCGTCGATGGCTAATGGTTGGGGATCAAAAGAACTTGGTGAATTTTTCATGCATCCAGAGGGGATCCCCGGTCTCTAATGGTTGATGATTAGGGATTGGCAGAATTTGATGAGATTTTTCATTTGTTCGAGGGAAATCTTCGATCATCAATGGACAATGATCGAGCATCGAGAGATTTAGCGAAGTGTTTTCATTCTTGCAAGAGAAGTGACTGATCATTGATGAAGGAAAAGAGGATGATGATTTCAACATCCATGTGTCATGCCATGTCAGCATCCATGTGTCATGCCACACTAGCCAAGTTGGTGCCTTGAGAAGACGTGTCATGCCACGTCAACATCTATGTGTCATGCCACATTATCATAGTGGCCATGTCAGCAAAGAGAGGTTCGATTGTCGATGGTCGGTGTTCAACGGATTTCACGAGTAGTATTGGTTTTTCAAGATAATTCTCTAATGGTCTATGGTTGATGATCAGGTGTTGGGGATATTCATGAGCAGTCTTGTTTTTCCAAGAGAATTCTCCAATGGACGATGGTCAATGGTTGATGATCAGGTGTCGAGGAGATTCACACGTAGTATTGGTTTTCCAAGAGAATTCTCTGATGATCGATGATCATTCGTCAGGGATAGTCACAAGCATTTTTTTTGTAAAGAGAAATGCTTGATGGCCAATGGTCGATGATCAGGTGTCGGGGAGATCAGTGGGCAATTTTTTTTTTTTAAATAAGAAATCTCCTATCGTCGATCACCGATGGAGCTCAGATCAATGGTCCAATTTTATTCTAATTTGATATTGATGACTCAGATTAAAGGACTATTAAAACACTAAAAACATTCAAATTTCTATGAATTTTTCAGATTTTTGAAGGTGAGTAACTTGCAGGGCGATTTTGAGGCCCTAAATGACGTTTTTGGGAAATCAAAACCCATGCAAACAAAGTGTACCAAGATACACTATGTATTTTCATCTTAAATAAAATAACTCAAAGAGAGTTATCCAATGAGCTATTCCAGGTGCAAAATAGAGCTCATATGAGAAATTTATGGCCAAAACAATTGAGGTAAAATTTTGGCACCAATTTACTTATGGAGGGAATAAATCCTTTCATAGATGTCCATTTGAGGCACAAGAGCAGTCTATGGAAAGATTATGAACGATAGAGGACAACCATGGAGCCAGATTTTAGATCTGGGTATGCAAAAATGTGCAGGAAGAGAAAGAAGACACCTGTAGTATACAATGATAGATTAGGAAAAACAGTCAAAACGTCTTTGAACCATAAATTCCATCTCAGAGCTCATATTTGACCAAAAAAAAGTCATTGGAAAGGTATTGATGAGGATAAGACATATGTCTAGACAAAATTTTGAATTGGGTGTTAAATTGTTCTTAGAGAGTAATAAAGTAATTTTGTAGCAGTAAGACAATGGAAATTGCATCATGTGAATGTTGTTAATTTTCGCTCAGAACTCAAAATGAGTATAGTCGTTGGAGAGATATTTCAAAGAATAATGTGTTGAATGAATCATATTATGACTTGATGCATTGTGTTCTTCATAAATTGATGTAAATAATAATCTATAATCTAACTAATAAATATTTTGCAATATGCTTAATTCTAACAACAATTATTACATGCACATTCTTGTAGAATTAGAGATACAGAAAGAAGGAATTAGTTCCTATATGTGAATTAGAGATATGGATGATGAAAAATGGTCTTAAATCCATGAAGAAGATATCAAAGTTTTTCATTTTATCATGGGTAGTGCTGAGACTAAGTCTAATGGGAGTAGAGACAGAAAGGAGCATGTAACTATGAGAAACTTGCAAAAAGAAGTGTAGAGCTATAGAGTCGATAATGAAAGGATCATGAAATATCAAGGGGAGATACTAAAAATCATGAATTTGTTGTAGAAGCAAGTCAATAAATATTTTGGCACAAAGAAAGAATCTAGTTCCAGGCAAGTGGAAGTTTCTAGGTATCATGATAGGAGGGATGATCATGGAGGATCTAGATGGTCAAGAAGTATAAGCAGGAATCACCATTCCCTAGGGCACTCGACCAGAAGAGAATATGCACATCCAAGGTTGGAAAATAACTCGAGTATGTCTATGTTCAAACATCAGAGAAGGATACATGGGTATGATAGCTTCCAAGGGGAGCTAAGAAAAATCAAGCCACCATATTTTTATGGAGAAAACAAGAAAAGAGAAGATGCAGAAGCATGGTTCCTGTAAATGAGGAAATGTTTCCATTTACATGAGTACTCATCAAATGAAGAAGCCATAATTGTAGCCTAACACCTTCAAGGAAAGGCATATATGTGGTGGGATCGACTGAAGCAGATTAAGCACCTTGATGAGAAGAAACTTTCTGGTAGTTCACGAAATATTTTCAGCAGCAGTACTTATTAGAGCAATATTATGACAAAATGATGCAAGATTTATTTGAACTTAAACTTGGGAACATGACCATGGATGAATATGAGAGAAAGTTCTTGGAACTTCTTAAGTATGTGGCCTTCATCAAATATGAGAAGGTAAAAATTCAGAGGTTCCTGAGTGAATTCCCATCCTTCTACAATGATACAATTTAGTTTCATGAGCCCAATAATTTAGAGGAAACCATAAGGAAAGCTAAGTATTTGTATGAGAAAAACAGAGGAGGGAAATCTTTCCAAAAGGCATGGAATGACAAGAATAAAGGAAATATGGATCAAAGGAAGAAATGGTTCAAGCCACTTTTCATAAGGAATAGATCTCAAGCATATCATCAAGAGAAACCATCTCAAGGTGATCGGAAAATGATAGTGTCCTTGGGGGAAAATCCAAGACAGCAACCCATAAAGTGTTGAGGATGTGAAAAAGATCACATGTATAAAGACTTCCCTCATTGGGGAGATGAAATGAAGAATATGCATAACATCAAGCAAGAGGAGACAATAGAGGATGTGGGAAAAATAATTCCAAGGATCTATGAAACCTTGGACAATATACAAGTAGAGTATTGATGCCACATGATTGAAGTGGAAGGTAAGATTGATAATCAACCGATATCTATTTCGATTGATTATGGAGTTAGTCATAGATATACAGATCCAAAGCTAATTGAAATATTTAAATTGAATAAATTTAAGTATGAAAAGTCTTGGTTAGTTCAACTAGCTACTATAACCAAGAGAAGAATTAATGAGCTTGTTAAAGAATTCCCTATAAACATGAATGTAATTAACACTAAGAGAGATTTGAACATCATACCACTTGGGTCTTATTATTGCTTGATTGGTATGGATTGGCTAGAAAATAATTGTGCTATTTTATATTGTTATAACAAGGTTTTCACATGTCTTGATGAGGAAGGGAATTTGAGGACAATGAAAGGTATTCCAAGGCCTATATTTGTCTAAGATATTTCAACATTGTAGCTGAAAAGAAATTTTAGAAAAGGGTTCTAGATATATGCAGCCCATATGGAAGATCCAGTGAAGGATAACGAGCCAAGTTTTAATGGTTATCTAGTCTTGAAAGAATATAAAGATGTATTTGAGGAGTTTATAGGATTTCCACTAAAGAGGGATATATATTTCTCTATTGAATTAATGCATGGAATGACCCAATATCCAAGACTCCCTACAGAATGAGCACACCAGAGCTGAAAGAGTTGCAAATGAAACTAGAAGAGTTTTTAAAGAAAGGGTACATACGCCCAAGTATTTCTCCTTGGGGTGGATCGGTCCTTTTTGTCAATAAAAAATATGGAACGATGAGGTTGTGTTTCCACTTAAAACAAATGAACAAAGTTACATTTAATAATAAGTATCCTTTTCCAAGGATTGATGATATATTTGATTAGCTGAAAGGAGAAAAAATATTCTCCAAGATTGAATTGAGTTCAGGCTATCATCAAGTGAGAATAAAATAAGAGGATACCATCAAAACAACCTTTAGGACAAGGTATGGACACTATGAATTTGTGGTGGTGCCTCTTGGGTTGACAAATGCACTGGCTATATTTATTTGTCTAATGAATGGGGTGTTCAAATATTTCCTGGACAAGTTTGTCATTTTGTTCTTGGATTATATTATTATCCATTCCAATACAAAGGAGGAGCATGAGAAACAATTGAGGATGGTTCTACAAGTGTTGAGAGATCAAAGTGTTGAGAGAGCACCAATTGTATGCTAAATTGAGTAAATGCATTTTTTATCAAAATCATATCCATTATTTGGATCACATTGTTTCAAAAGATGGCATAGCAGTGGATCTAGAAAATATTGAAGCAATCAAGAGTTGGCCAACTCCAACATACATTTCATAGGTTATATCATTTATGGGTCTAGTTGGGTATTAAATGAGATTCATTGTGGGATTCTCCAAAATTTCACACCCAATAACATCTTTGCAAATTAAAGGAGTAAAGTTTGAATGGAGTGGTAAGTGTGCAGAAAATTTCCAATGCTTAAAGGAATTCCTAATTAGTGCGCCTATTTTAAAAGTTGCAGATCCAGATGAGGATTTTGTTGTGTGCACAGATGCATGAAAGGAAGGGCTTGGTGGAGTCCTTATGTAAAATGGACATGTAATGTTATGAGTCCATAAAAATTGAAGGAACATGAAATAAATTATGCCAAACATGACTTAGAGTTGGAAGCCATAATACATGCCTTAAGGATGTGGAGGCATTACCTTATGGGAAGAAAATTTGAATTGAGAACATACCATAGTGTTGTGAAATAATTTTTTGAACAACCAACACTAAATGCTAGACAAACTAGATAAAAAACATAAAAGGAAAAGAGAACAAGGGTGTTGATGCACTCAACGTAAGGGTGCATAAAATGCATCCTACGACTATTCGTATGCACATGAAATATCTAAAAGAAATAATTCTTGAGGCTATAAAAATAGACAAGAACTATGTGCAAGTCGAGGAAAGCTTACAATATAATGGTATACAACATAAATATAAGGATTAAAACTAGAAGAGGATGGAATCCTCTTATTTCAGAACAAATTTTATGTTCCCAATTCTCGGGAATTGAGAAATTTAGTTCTAAAAGAGATGCATATTGTTCCATATGTTGGACATCCAAGATACCAGAAAACTATTATAGGTGTAAGAGGCCAATAGTTTTGGCCCGATATGAAGAAAGATGTCAATGATTATTTGGCTAGATGCATGGAGTGTCAGAAGGTAAAGGTTGAGCACAGACATCCAGCGGGACTACTGCAGTCGTTTCCCATTTCTGAATGGAAATGGGAAATGGTTACTATCGATTTCATTACCAAATTTCCCAGGACAACAAGGCAACATGATTCCATCATGGTAGTGGTGGACAAGCTTACAAGTGTTGCACATTCCATTCCGGTAAAAGTAACTCATAAGGTAGCCAATATTGAAAAAAATATATATGAGAGAGATTGCGAGGATACATGGTGTACCTAAGGAAATAGTGTCAGATCGAGATCCCAATTTCACTTCAAATTTTTGGAAGTGGTTTTTTAAAGGATTTGGGACCAATTTGAATTTCAATACAACATATAACCCAGAGTCATATGAGAAGATAGAAAGGATTAATCAGATAATTGAGGATATGTTGAGAATGTATGTAATGGAAAATCCTTCTAGGTGGGAGGACTTTATCCATTTAATTGATTTTTCTTACAATAATGGGTATCAAGAATCATTGATGTCAGGTCAGGAAGTGGCAAAAAAGATAACTTCACATTGATGTTAATTGCATTAACATGATAGGTGCATAAATACAACAACAAATGAATGTTGGTATTCCATAATTGAAAACATTTCCTATCACCTGCGACTATTCATGTTTACAATATTGTTACAAGTAACGCAATCACAAGGATTATGTGTCCAACATTCCCCCCCTTAATCCTAATGGTTGTGTGTGAGTCCATGAATAATTACTTGGATTTGATGAGATTGCATACCTTATGTTCTTGTCCCTTCACAACAAATACTTCTGGTTGATACATGAAAACATTATATTTCAAGTCTTAATTCAAGAAAGAAGTCTTCACATCCATTTGATGAATTCTCCATCCATTCTATTTTGTCATGGAAAATAGAGTACAGATTGTAGCCCATTTTGCTATGGGGGAAAAAAATTCCTCATAATCAACACCTTCTTTCTGTGCAAATCCATTTTCCACAAGCCTTTCTTTTTCCTTTTCAAGTGAGCCATATGATATGTACTTGTTCTTGAATACCTACTTGCAGCTGATAGGTTTTTTTCCAAATGGAGGGTCCACCAAATTCCATGTCCCATTCTTGATGAGAGCATCATATTCCTTCTGCATGGCTTATTTCCATTCAGCACGAGAAGTGGCTTCTTTAAAAGAAGTCGATTCAAGGTTAGTAGATAAATTCAACTCACAATCATATGAAACATCCATGTCAACTACATGACCTGAGTTTGAATTACCTACATTACCTCCATATTGTCTTGAGGACATTCTAGTTCTTCTCTTTCAGACCTCATCAGGATGAAAAATTTCAAGTGTTTTTGTGATCCATTTTGGTAGACCTTTCTGAGATGGTCCAGGTTGCTCAGTTGATTGAGATGGTGTTGAGTTCTCATCTAGCCTCATCTTTTCAATCCTATTGACCACATCATCCAATTGAACCTTAGGTTCTGATGAAGCAACTCGAACTTCTTCATGTGGGGAAGATGGTTCTTCAAAAGGATATTCCAAATATTGACCCAAGATAGGGATCCCCCTTCAAGATGTGGAATCTCATCATAAAATTCATGATATGTATTTACACGAGTGAATCTATCCAGATGATCAAGATACCTCTCAACAATTTCATCTTTCTTCGAGGATTCAAGAAACATCGCATCTATGGAAAGGATGAATTTATTGTTTTTCTCATTGTAAAGATGATATCCCTTGGTGGTATTTGAGTACTCCAATAAGATGCACTTATGACTCCTTGCATCAAGCTTTCTTCTTTGTTTTTAGGAATCAAGGCATAACAGGTGAAACTAAAGACCTTGAGATGCCTCACCGAAGGAATGTGGCCATGCCACATTTTATATGGAGTCTTATTTTTTAGAGCATGAGATGGACACATATTTTTTACATAAACTGCACATAACTACATCATCCTAAAACATCAATTTAACCTTCTTGAAAAACATCATGGAATGAATGATATTTAGGAGTGTCATGTTCATTCGTTTAATCGCACCATTATGTTGGGGATTATATGGAACTGTGGTTTGATGTTTGATCCCATGTTATAAAAGATAGATTTCAAATTCATTAGATGTATATTCTCTTCTATTATCAGTGCAAAGAGAGCCAATACGATATTGAGCTTCATTTTGAATCCATACATGAAAATTTTTAAATGTTTCTAAAGCTTGTGATTTATCTTTCAACAAGTACACCCAACACATTCTGGTGTAATCATCAATAAAAGTCATGATATATTTGTTTCCATTTGTATAAGGAACATGCATAGGGCCATACAAATAAGAATGAATCAGTTCAATTTTTCTACATGCTTTGGAAGTAGAATCAAGATAGGGTTGTTTGCTATGTTTTCCAAGGATACAAACATCACATTGCTTCAATTTCCTAGGAATGTAGAAAAACTAGAAACACCATTCTTTCTCAACAAATGAAGACTTTCTTAATTAATATGGCCAAAACTAGCATACCACAAAAGAATAGATGGAATTATACCTGATTCATGATGAGATAGGTATGTAACATTGTGTGTATGGGTAGATTTCCCATTCAGATTTAGAATCCTTCCATCTTCCATTCTGGTCATGAAAAACATGTTGTTAGAATCCTTCCTTATCTCAAATTTTCCACCAGACATATGAATAGAGTGGTCTTTCTATCTGATGTGCACAAGGAACAACAAGTTATTTGCATCTCATAAAGATAGAGTACATTGCACAGAAGAAAATCTTGGAGTCCAAGCAATTTAATCCTAATGGTGCCCATTCTCGAAGGTTTGAGACTTGATCTATATGAAAAGTACACTATGAAATCTACATTATCATTGAAGTATTCGAAGAAATCTCTTCAAAATGTCATTTGGGAGGTCACATGTGTGTCAAGAATCCATGCATCTCCCCAATAAGAAAATGAAGTATTAAATAGATCTTCAGTTACTCCTATATTGCAATGGGAAACGAAATAATGAACATGTGATTTACCTTCCATTGATTCTGAGGTTTTACCTCTATATTTTGTTATCTTCTCCCATGGAAATCTGCAGTCAGTAGATTTATGTGACCCATTCATTCCACAACAGGTACAATGAAGGTAGAATTGTTTTATGGGGATTATGCCAACCCCCCTGCGTTTGAGATTATTCTTTCTACATCATTTCTTACATCCTTCATGTTGTCCATTAAATGAAGTTCTTCCAAATCCCATGAAAAGATAATATAATGGTGGAAATTCAAATATCAGGATTCAAACTATGTGTAAGTGAAGCAGCTTGTTTGCACAAAGAACACACCAGCACCACCAACAAAAAACGAACCAACAAAAAGTATCTTATCCTCTTTTTTTCTTGGAGAATTTATACATATTGGAGTTATAAGATTCAATAGAAAATGTTTGTGATCCAAGGAGTTGTTACCAGTGCATGGAATTTTCCCGTCATTGGTGCTAGAAAACAAACTAGTGAGAAAGGCACTGGACATAATCCTTTTCTTTGTATCTTGTATTGATTTTTATCCATAGGTGGCTTCTAAAAACTGGTCATTTGCCAAGAAAATCAACTAGAACTAAAGAGAACACTTATCATCATGGTTTTTCTTCAATCGCCTGACTCATCATCCATTTTAAAAGAATTATTTCCATAATACTTTGCCTCCAATGAAAATTAGATAGTTAAGGTAAAGTGATACTTAGTATGAGTATGAGGTCATGATACCAACAGTTGTCAATCAACATGACTAGTGAACCTTTTATGATGTCATGATACTAGTGTTAATTTGAGGGGCGAGTGGGTTCTAAAACTTCTATATGAGTTTCGGTGTCTAGGTCAAGCAATGATCCTCAGTATTTAGGGTTTCGATGGTCATGGAGAATGGAGTGAAAGAGTGGCACATCGTGAGGTAATGCAATTTAAGGTTCACACAACTTTATTGAAGTAGAAACACATATTTTGGAATCTGTGTTACCTTTAGATGATGTAGAGACACCCATGATAGACAAAACACTTGAAAATAAAGAAGCAACAATGGGCATAGGCCTCTAGTCACATAGGGAAGGTAAGAACAATTGGCATGAGAATCAACCAGACAAATTAGGGTTGTAGATGAGTGGTCGAGTCAACGAGGGCAAGCGATGGGATAGTGATTCTATGGGAGCAGTGTGCAAATTAGTTGCAGGCAGGGATGATTTTAAGGATGGAAATTTATTTTAAAATGTAGAAACCTTGGTGAATATTACTAATCCTTCATATGTCAACTATAAATGTTTGGCTATATTTCTTTTTAAATATTCAAATTTCTAAGTATTTTATATAGTTTTTATAAAATTTTGGTGATTTTTAAGGTAAAATAACTTTATCCTATAGAATTTGAGCGAATCATTTTTAAAATAATGAATCTTGGTCTTGGAAAAACCATGGAAAATTAGCCCATGAGCGAAATTTAGCCCCTAAAATCATCCTTGGTTGTAGGTGGGCAACAGATACTAACACCATCGGGACAAGAGAGAATGTTAGAAAAACAGGATCACGAAGCAATAAAACAAAACAAATGCGAAATTAAAACACAGAAGATACACTATACAATAGAGACACATATATACGTGGTTCACTTAGTGTGGGCTACATCGACCAGAGAAATTTCCAGGTCTTCTTTTTTATTATCCAACAAAAATGAATAGATATAACCAACAACACACCCGTTGTAACTTCCTTTTCTTTCTCTCACAATCTCCTCTCTCATAATACAATATTCACTCTCATCCACAACCACAATAAAATGCACTCATACAAAAAGAGGGTTTCCTTCTAGGGAAAATATCCCCAACATAATGTCTACCTTCATATCTGCGACCTTATAATGAATGGTCCTGATTGACTACAAAATTACAATATTTTACAAGGGATATTTTTCCAAAAATTCACTTCGGGGGTGCTTCCCCCGAATACCCTGATGGGGGAGGGATCCATTAATTATTTCACCCCCATATACCCCCTTGATGACATAAGTGGGGGGGGGGGGATCCCCCCCACACCCCCCATCAAGAAATGGGATCCAAACACATTTGAAACAAACCTCTGAATCAAGAAGATAATTAGGCTCCATAATCAACAATATCCCACTTGGAGATTGATCACAATAACTCCATTGATGTTGTACCTATTGTACTATGATCCACCTTGGACCTGAAAA